>JARYGA010035897.1:0-66901 GCA_030545235.1 Helianthus tuberosus | reverse complement strand
GAGTACTTGTGCTTTCAAACCAAAATGATACGATATAATGGAATACGACATCACACGTAACCGATTTGATCCGGAACTTGCAGTATAGTCCATATATATTAAAAAATGATGTATAATGGAAAAAGCGTAAAATTTATACTATTATCGACGCGTTTGTGAATTAAAAACAATATTAAAAAATTTAAAAAAGGCCCTAAGCGCTGCGCTTTGACCTAAGAGGGGCGCTTTGCCCGAAAATTTAAAAATGTAAAAAAAAAAAAAAAAAACCTCAAAGCGCCCCTCTTTGGCCATAGCGGGGCGCTTTGATGTAAAGCAACAGACAAGGTCTGACCACGTCAGTCCTTGTCGGTTGACTTTACACCAAAGCGCCCAGCTTTGGCCATAGCGCGGCGCTTTGGGGTGTGAAAATAATTTTCTCCGTGTGTAAATAGCATGACCCTTAATAAAAATGAAAATTAATGATTAGGATGGGTAGGGGCTTTATGACTACACGCTCTAGTGATAAACGGCCCACAAAGCCCCTTGATGACGTGGCGTGCCACTTGACGTGGCCCTAAGACTACACATGGTCTTAGGGCAGGCAGTGTGGTGAGTGATAAACTCCCACCACGCGTGATAAACTCAAACACACCACCGCCACTCCTCAAGTTCCACGCGTTAAACATATAACTCGTGATAAACTTCATGCGTGAAAATCCAACCGTTTGAAAAATCCTACCGTTTTTTTAACGTTAATGTTTAATAAAAAAAACCTTTAAACAATCTATATATACTTCACAATTTTTATACCATTTCACCCACACCAAAACACAAACACATATCGCACATTCTACATATTTCACAAATGGAATTTCCTGATTCGGACGAGGAGTAGAGTTTCTTTATGTATGTTTTTTTTTTAATTGTAGTATCAAATATTTCTAGTATGTGTAACTGAACTAGTATGTTTTAATTAAATGGAAATTTTATAATTTATATTTTTAGTGTTTTATTGTAAATTTATAATTAAAAAAAAAGAGTTGTGAGTGATGGAATTCCATCACAAGTGATGATCATTTCCACTAAAAAAGGTTGTGAGTGATGGAATAATGGTTGATGACATGACGGAACTTGATTGGATGTTGTGAGTTATTAGTGAGTGATGAGTGATAACCACCCCTACCCCTCTTATGGTCCATACTATGCCCATTTTGTTGGAAGTTTTGGGTGTGTGAATGAAAGTCTCAAATGTGGTAAATACTTAGTCCCACATTGGTGTGGGAACAAAGTGAGTGGTTACTTATAAGGTATAGTCTTCGCTGATCTATTGTAGCTTACCACTTGTTCAAATTTAACCATAAAAACTAAGTTAGACCTAAAGGACATAATGTGTAAGGGTCTACAAACATCGAGTATGTTATGTTTTTTATACTTTTAATTTGAACACAAACGACATATTTTACAATCCAATATTAACATAAAGGACGAATTTTGTAATTTACTCATTAACTAAAGATCGCTAGTAAAAGTTTAACCTCCGCAAAATAAAAAATTGCAAAGCTCCATCTTTTGATAAGCACCAGAATCATCAAAATCCAACTAAAACTACGTTGAGAAACTGTTAGCAACAACGTAAATTCGTATCTTCTATGTATCGAACCATTTCAAGATCGCAATTGTAAAACACAACAATTACGTTCTACAAAAAAAAAAAAAAAAAAAAAAAAAACTGCTAGCAAAAACTCTTTTGTTATTTGACACATGTTCACCTATTATTGTTTCTACCTAAATCAAACTTGCTATTTGATCATCACCTCTATTATAATATTTAAAGATTATTTTGTGAGCAAATAAAGCTCTGCACATTATCCTTAGATTTGTATAATAATAAACTATCATTAAAAAATTATTGATGAGATTGATTTGGGTCACATATTTGATTAAAAAAAGTTGTTTTTAGGAGAGTATACGTGGATGTTGGAAACAACGCAAGAATCTGTGGACTAGAAACCACGGACAAGAAACAGCCGCTGTTTCCCAAACATAAATTAGATTTTTTTAATATTATATTATAACTAGGTTAGAACCCCGTGTAATACACAAGTTGAATAATTATAATTTCATATACCAAATAAAAATATATATTTAAAAACCTCGTTTATTACACAGGTTGAATAAATGTAATTTTATATACCAAATAATAAAACAATATATCTTTAAAAATCTCGTTTATTAAATTAGTTGAATAAATGTAATTTTATATATTAAATAATAAAAATTTATATCTTTCGTAACCTCGTGTATTGTACGGATTAAGTGAATTTAATTTTATATATTAAATAATGAAAAAAGTTATATTTTTAAGAACCTCATGTATTGTATAGGTTGAGCACATGTAATTTAATATACCAATCAATAAAAAGTTATATCTTGTTATATCTTTATAAACCATGTGTATTATACGGATTGAATAAATCCAATTTTATATACCACATAATTAAAAAAAAGTTATATTTTTAAATACCAGATGTATTATATGAGTTGCATAAATGTAATTTTGTATAGTAAATAAGAAAAATATTATATCTTTAAAAAATCTCGTTTATTACACGAGTTGAATGAATCTAATAAAAAATTATAGAGTAAATTGCCAAAATTGTCCTTGAGTTTTGGGTATGTTTGCCAGTTTCATTGAAAACATTTTTTTTTACTAAATGATCCTTCACTTTTGAGATTTTTTTGCCATTTTCATCCAAAAGTCTAATTTGCTTTATTTTTTCTGTCAAATATTTGGATGAAAATGGCAAAAAATCTCAAACCTCAGGAACAGTTTTGGCAAAAAAAAAAAATTAGACGTTTGAATGAAAATAACAAAAAATCTCAAAAGTGAAGGGCAATATAGTACAAAAAAAAATTGTTTTGGATGAAATTGACAAACATACCCAAACCTCAAAGACGATTTTGGCAATTTACTCAAAATTATATCTTTAAAAAACTAACGGATATACTCGATATATGATGGATGGGGTGATTGCGGTGATAGTTCTTATAAATGTCACATAAACATAGTGAATACCGTATTTGAGTTGAGAGTTGAACACGAAAATAAAAGTATAGAACCACTAAAATTTATTAATGTTTTTGTTTACCCCTTATAAACATTTTTAAAATAGGTTCTACCCTTAACTACTTTAGTTCAATAAAATAAATAAATCAGTTACATTATATTAATTTATATTTTGTATACATCTTTTGTTAATTTCAGAATAAATAATTTTGAATTCTAATAAATATTTTAAAATATTATATTATTACCTATATGAATTGTTTAAATTTATATTAAATTTAATTTTATAATTATCTTTTAATTAATATTAATTATCTATAATTATCTAAAAAATAGATGGCTCAAATGAATGACATGTGTCCCCTCATTGGTTTCTTTTATTATATAGTATAGATTATAATTATAATTATATATTAAATGGAGCTACAGCAGGGGCGGGACCTGGCTATATTCCAAGCATAGCACGGGCTACGGCTTAACTTTTTACCAGAACTGTAATTTTTTTATACAAATGACACCCCTAAACAACTACGAGGACACCCCTCAAATTTTTTTTACAAACCAATAATAAGCCCAGCTGGTGATGATGAATACAAACCAATAATAAGCCCAATAAGAAACTAAATAATAGTCCAGCTTTGAAGATTGAATGGGCGGCAGATTAATCAGGAATATCAAACATCGACTGGATGTCTTTTGGGTGATATTGAGTCATTTCGTCACACAATAAGCGATGATGGTAAGTTTGAAAACTTGAATGGAATAAGTGATCTTACGTGTGTTATGGTTGAAACGGGAACGCATAGTTCTTGTCCTTCAGTTTATCGGGTAGTTAAGCTAGCTTTGCTTTTACCGGTTGCAACCGCAACCGTTGATAGATGTTTTTCGAAATTGAAGCTTGTCAATACGGATTTACGCAATCGAATGGGCCCAGAATTTTTGAACAATGCTATGGTTTGTGCGGTCGAAAAAGATTTTTTACGTGAAGTAAAAGACGACGATTTGATGGAACGATTTTAGGGCTATGAAAAAAAGAGGACAAATCCATTATGTATTTGTTTTACTTTATTTATTTATTGTCGTTTTTTAATATTGTATGATTACACGGATAAAAAAATTTTAGAATACCCCTAAGTTAATGTTCTAGTTCCGCTACTGAGCTACAATATATATACTACCCATTCTTTTAAATTTAATTACATAAATCTCATGGTGAATTAGTAATGGAAAGATTTATAGTAATTTGGTAGAAAAGTCAATTTAAAAAGAATATACAAATATCCTCTCTTTTGAATTTATTTACATGAATGCCATCAAGTATTGTATGGAAAGAGTTGCATACTTTTTTTACAAGTTAATAATATGTATTAGTCATATGCTTTTGTAATTAATCTTATTTATTATATAACATATATTTTTAACATGTTTTATTGTATTAATTTGAACTTTAATAATATAACATAAATATTTTTTAAAGTAAAGTTTACTAATACAGTTCAAATTATAATGCACTTTATTTAATTTAAAATTTCAACATTGGTTAATTAATTAACATAGTTATATATAAAGTAATAGAGTACTATTAAGGTGTTGGTTACTGTTTTGGTCAAAAATCTGATTAATGATAATGTAACCAAACTTTGAATGTGAGGTAGAGTGCTTAATTGTTGATCAAATGTATGAACAAATATCAAACGAAAATGACAATGAACACAAGGATTTATATGAGGAAAAAGCCTTTAATCAATGAATGACCTACGACATAAAAAATATCGGGTGATGGAAAATACCGATCACAAAGTATATTGAAGAAAAAAGTTTACAACTTTGGATGATATTGAGCTTGTTACAATGAGATTGCTAGTGTGTTTGAGAGTTGAGTTCGAGAGAGAGTATGCGAGTGTATAAGTGTGTGTAAACTGATAATTCAAGCTCAATAGCCCACTATAATATCCAACTAATCTACTCTAACTAACTATCTGAAATTCTAGCCATGTACCCACGTTCACCATCAACGGTTATTGACCCATGCACGTGCTTGAAATGAGAGCATATTCCCCGTGATTCTCGGTTAGAATAGGTCTTCTTCGAAATGCACCTGCAAAACAAGGCCAAAGAATATTGGAAACAATTATGCACTAAGTTTGACTGCCCACTACCTGAGGACATTCTTAATAGGAAAATTAGTTTTGACAATAATAGGATGAGTTTCAAAATAATGCCAGAGTTTAGTAGAAGCCATAATCAAAGCAAGAATAAGTTTCTCTAAGTGAGAATACCTGGCCTCAGCATCAAGTAGACTTTTACTTACATATTATACTGGATGTTAAGAGCCTTCATGATCATTAACTAGGACCGCACTTACTGCCTTAGCTGAAACAGCTAAGTATAAGGATAATGATTCTCCATTTTCTGGTTTCATCAAAGTTGGTGCAGATGATAGGTAATCCTTGAGGGCTTTAAGGGCATTCTCATGTTTCTCAGTCCATTCAAATCTTTTATTCTTCCTCATAATATCATAGAACTCCTTGCACTTTTCAGAGGACTTTGAAATGAATCTGTTCAAGGCTGCTATTCTTCCTGTCAACCTTTGCACATCCTTGGCATTGACAGGAGATTTGATATTCACAATGGCCTTGATTTGTTCTGGACTTGCCTCTATTCCTCTCTTGGTCACCATATATCCTAAGAATTTTCTAGCTTTAACTCCAAAATGGCATTTCGAAGGATTCAACTTCATGTTATATCTGTCAAGGATGTTGAATGCTTATTCCAGATCTTTCAGGTGATTCTCAGCTCTTTTAGATTTGATCACCATGTCATCTATGTTGACCAAAGTCCGTGCTCTCCACGATTTCAAACACCCTAGCTTATTATAGTAGAAAATTTGATTAAATTATATTATATTATACTCTATATGTATATTAAATGGCATCACTAGCTACAATACATACACTACCCATTTTTTTTTAAATTTAATTACATAAATGCCGTGGTGAATTATTAATATGCTATATATTAAATGGCATCACTAGCTAGCATACATACATACATACACTACCCGTGGAGAGTTCAAATAAGAAGAAATTAAAAATTAAGAATAAAAAGAATAAAGGATACAAAGGTAATTTGAACAAATCATTTAATGAGTTTATTATTTATTTTTGCTATTCAAATTAATGAACTCTAATCATTTAGTAAGCCTATCTTATAAAATAGTTGTGCACCTTACACAATAAAAACAATCCTGCACATGATCTTACATTTTCAACATTTCCTACACCATTAAAACAATATTTTGGTGTAGGATACAGAATGTATATGACTCAAACACTTTTAAATAATTTTGCGACTCATAATAAAATATGTGTATGACACAAAATTTTTAAATAATTTTGTGACTTCTAATAAAATTTTATGTAGGAGCCAATACATTAATGATTGTGAAGGAGGAATTTATGATTGCATTAATAAGACTTGATTAACTCTTTAAAATATTTATTAATATTATATATCAAAATGTCTATACTACCCTTAGTAATTAAAGCATTAATTAAAAGTGGACAAAATGATATATTGATTCACAACCATTGATCAAAAAAATATAGGGTCTAGATTAATTCATTTTTTCTTCTTTTAAAAAGATTCTTCTCAAATGAATCTCCCATACACTACCCACTTTTTTAAATTTAATTACATAAATGCCATGGTGAATTATTAATGGAAATATCTATAGTAATATTAGGGGTGTAAACGAGCTGAGCCAGTGTGGGCTCGGGCTCTGTTCGATAATTTTAGCAAGCTGAAAATAAGGGCTCGAGTTCGGCTCGAAAAAAGTTCGAGCTAGCTCGTTTAAAAAAAAATTACAAAAACTAACTTTTGTATCTGGGTACTAGTTTTAATGCTGGAACATAATACAGGAACATAATACCAACGAGTAATGCAGGTTACAACCAAAAAATCACTCAAAAAATTGTACTAGTAATGCAAGAACATAATACCAAAATAGGTTACAGCCAAGTTCAAAACATAAACAACCAAAGTAAAACAGGAACCAACCAAGCTCAAAACATAATTCCAAAACAGGAAACAACCATGTTCAAAACATAATACCAAAACAGAAAACAACCAAGTTCACTTCAATTAAATGCATCGTCACTTTTCGGGATTGGAACTTCTAAATTTTCTTCTTCCATTGCCAATTGCTACGCATAAATAAAATAAAAATGTTAGTAATAAAATTATAAAATTAAAGAACGATAAATATGAATATAAACTTACTTATAATGTTTGAATAGTTGTTTTTGATGTGGACTTTATCCAATCGCCTCCACAAACTAGAAGCTCGACCATATCTTTTGTGAGAGAGCTTCAGTAGTCATCTAGTATACGTCCTCCGGCACTAAATGCCGATTCCGAGGCAACCGTTGTAATTGGAATGCTAAAAATGTTACGAGCCATTTTGCTTAAAACTGGAAACTTGCTGGAATTTTGACTCCACCAGCTTAACACATCAAATTCTTTGTTTTCTAGAACTATATAATTAGGCTCCTCTAAGTACACCTGAACTTCACTTTTTTGTGTATTTTCAACTGGTTTAGACTTAAGAAAAGTATAAAAATCATCTTTAAGTCTATCATGAACGTCTACGCCCCCGGATGATGTGCTCGTCATGTTGTTCTTAGAAGCCCTAGCCATGTGAAATGCGGTGGAGTACTTTACATAAAGAGACTGTAACCTAGTTATCACATCTTCAATCCAACCATCAACTTCATTGGAAGGATATACCTTCCCAAAAGTCCACGAAATTGAGACCTTCTTAAAACGTGGATCTAAAATTGAGGCAATTGCCATAAGAACCCCAATTTCTCCGCAATATTTTTCAAACTTTCGAACATCGGCTCACTCATCTTTTTCAAAAAACCATCATTTGAGATATAACAACTAGTTATCTCTTTTTTTACTTTAAAATTTTCAACAAGGAACAAATTTGTCGTCTGATATGATGTACTTGTTGCATCAAAAAAAACCTCAAGCACTTTGCAAACCTTTTTAGCCCTATTCCACTCGGCATCGGTGAGAGACCATTCAAAGTTAGAATCTCTCAATACGTAAACCTTGAAAGGCAAGTTTGTAATGCATAGCTGATTCAAGCATTCGATGTGTGGAGTTCCATCTAGTTTTTACTTCGATGCACAAAGATCGACGAGTTTGAATACCAAGAGTTATAGCAATTTCACCAAACTTTAAAACACGACCCGGGGACTTCCTTAAATACTTGACCCCTTCTCTAATTTTCACAAGACAACGATCAATTGTTCCTAATCCGTCTTATACTACCAAATTCAATATGTGAGCACAACACATCACATGAAAAAACATTCCCTCAAAATGCAATTTTCCCTTCCCTTGAAAAGTATTTTTCAAAATTGAGGCAGCCCTATCATTACTAGAAGTATTATCTAGAGTAATTGTACCAATTCTGTATTGAATGCCCCATTTAATACGGCACTCTAAGATTACTGAAATATGGATAGAAAAGTCAATTTAAAAGAATATGCAACTATCCTCTCTTTTGAATTTAATTACAGAGTTAATTGCCCGGATGGTTCCTATGGATTTACGTTTTTTCACGTTCAGTCTTCACCTTTTGAAAATAGAAGGTATGCTTCCTATGGTTTGTCATTTTATTACTCGGATAGTCCCCTGACATTTACTTAGGGGACTATCCGAGTAATAAAATGACAAACCATAGGGAGCATACCTGCTATTTCCAAACTAACTGACTTCTACTCAGGGGACTATCCGAGTAACAAAATAACAAACCATAGGGAGCATATATGCTATTTTCAAAAGGTGAGGACTAAACGTGAAAAAACGTGAAACCACAAGAACCATCCGGGCAATTAACTCTTAATTACATGAATGCTATGATGTATTGTATGGAAAGAGTTGCATACTTTTTTTTTACAATTTAATAATATGTATTAGTAATATGCTTTTGTAATTAATCTTATTTTATTATATAACATATATTTTTAACATGTTTTATTGTATTAATTTGAACTTTAATAATATAACATAAATATTTTTTAAAGTAAAGTTTACTAATACAGTTCAAATTATAATGCACTTTATTAAATTCAATATTTCAACATTGGTTAATTAATTAACATAGTTATATATAAAGTGATAGAGTACTATTAAGGTGTTGGTTACTAAAATTATTTGAACAAGATACCACACGAATCGTGTTATCTTAAGCAAGGAGTAACGTATAGAGATATCATCTTGGTTATTGATGTACTTGGTTATATTTAAACAGTTTTCAGTACTCTTGGCATATGTAGTTTTTTTATGTTTGTATTAAAAATGGTAACAAGTTGGTTTTTATATCATATAATAACTTAAAAGAAATTTGTCTTTACCATTTGGTTCGTATGTAAATTTCTCGCTGCAACGTGCGTCGGGAAAATCCTAGTTAATATTAAATTAAGTCTTCTTCAAGTTCCTCTGGACTTATTATGGAATTCCTTTTGAAGTAACCGAAGTTATTTATTTTAACAGCTTACTTCACATCAAATCTTTTTTTAGCAGACTTGAATCTTTAATTTTAAAGTGAGTAACGCCTTAACTTTAATAACTTTGTCAATTAGACTCAACTCTTCACCTCAATTAGTGAAAATTAAGAGTGTTTCTTAAGTTGGCTGAAGTGATGGTGGGAGGTGGTGGGTCTTGGGTGAAGCTGACTGTGTGTGTGAGAGAGATATAATAATAATTTTAAAAATTATTTTGTTTTATTTTTCTAAATAATATTAAATAAATGGGTAAAAAAAGTAAAATACTCTTGGGTGACTAGACTTAACCAAAAAATTAACTAGGTTGGGGCAACGTACAAGGTTTTGAAACATTAAGTAAAAAACTCATCAATTTTTGTTCTAAAGAAAATCGCCTAAAAAGGGTATTAAGTTAAAGGACAAAACGTGTAATTCACCCTTTATATATATAATAGCGGTAAGACCCGTGTGCAAACACGGGTCGTTTCTTAGAAAACCATGCATAATACATATTGACAGAGAGTAAAAAAATAATTAGTGCAGACTTACAAAATTGATATAAATTAATGATCAATAGGTTTATTCAACAACAATTCCATTATGTTGATAGCAAACCACTGTTGTCTATTAATTGTTAAAACTTCTGTTGCTTTCCAACAGACTTTACTAAGAACTGTCATCCATTATCTCCAACAGAGCTTGCCAGATGGATAGATAGTAACTATCAGATGTTAGTCAACCCATGTTAAAAAGGTCAGTCAAAAGAAATTACAAAGGTTAGTAAACAGATGTTAAGAGAATAATGTTATTAACAACATGTGTTCTCACGATAGGCTTAATGCAGAGCAAGTATCAGATGCTTTCAAAAAGTTGTATTGCTTTCCAACAAACATTTCCTAACAACAGTTCTTCCATTATACCCAACAAACGTTACCATGTTAACAGATGTTTAGTATCATCATAGATTTTGTAAAACTTCTTTGTAAACCACATTAGTAGTGGTTGTACAGACTCGTTTCTTTTTATCACAAATCAAAATTTTCAATCCCTTCCTACTTTTACTCTAGATACAACAACATAGAGCTGACCATGACTAAACACTGGACGTGGAAGATATAAACCAACACGCTCCAATGATTGTCCTTGACTTTTATTTATTGTCATAGCAAAACACAGTGAAAGTGGGAATTGTCTTCGAGAAATCTTCACTGGTATTCTTTTATCAGAAGGTGTCATCTTCAGTCTTGAAATCAAAGTATGATGACCTATATTAGTCCCTGTGATAATTTTTTGCTTCAATCACAACTTTTCCGAGCTTCGTGACTTGTAAACGTGTACCATTACACAATCCATTTGCCTGATCAATGTTTCTGAGTAACATCACTGGAGCACCAAGTTTCAGTACTAGTTTATGGTTAGGTAAACCAGATAAACGAAGATTGTTTAACACATTAGGAGGAAACAATGCCATATTAAGCTCTGATTCTTCCTCCGATTGGCATAAACTATCTGAACTAAAATAAACCTTTTCTTCACCAAGCAGACTCTCTAACAACTCTTTATTTATTAAATCCACTACTTCATTAGTTGGAGCAAGAATCGCTCTTTGTTGAAAATACGTTAAATCCCACAAAAACTTATTCATGTCCGGATATATAAATGAAATGAGAGAAGAAATAGGATTGACTTGGTCATGAATAAGTAAATCATCTGGTATTTCAATATCAATCTCACCATCATTTTCTTCACCAAGCAGACCATCACCAAGCTTTAAAATCCATTCTCCAAATTCCTTTATTTCTTTCAAATTTGCTTCCTGACAACCAACTCTTAATCTCATATTCTCAGATAGCTTTAGTACTTGACAGTGCCGCTATATATAAGAAGAATTCAAAGAAGCATTGACTATCATTGTTCTGGTACCTTTAGGGATGACCGGAAGAATTTGTCTAAAATCACCACCAAATAGAATTACCTTTCCCCCAAACGGCTTGGATTGCATGTTCGGTTGACTGGAACGTGATGTGTCTCTCATTGTTCTATCTAGAGCCTCGAAACAATGCTTGTGAGTCATAGGTACTTCATCCCAAATAATCAATGTTGCTCTTTTAATTAAATCACCTAACTCAGTATTAGGCTCTATCGAACATATTGAATTCTCATTAATGTTGATTGGAATTACAAACCTTGAATGAGCAGTTCTACCACCATCCAGCAAAAGTGAAGCAACTCCACTGGATGCAACATTCAATACAACTTCACCTTTTGATCGTAATGCAGCTGAGAATGTCTTCCAAAGAAACGTCTTTCCAGTTCCACCATAACCATAAACAAAAAACACACCTCCATCACCTTTTTCAATCGCTTCCATAACAATTTTATATATCCTTTCCTGTTCGGCAGTTAAACACTTTACATAACCATCATGTTCCCTTTGAAGAGCTAGTCTGTCATACGATAATTCTTTCATTATCAATCGATTGTTTGACGATGAAACATAATTGTCCGGAACACTTGGCATATCATCAAAATTTCTCATTGTACTTCCATTGGTAAGTAGCAACTTTTCAATTTCAGATAGACATATATTTTCATGTTCTTCTTATTGAAGATCCAAATCTAAAACAAATGTTGAATAAAGTATTGGTTTTTTTCCCAATAACAGAGCTATTGCATAATTTTAATGTAGTTGTATATAACTTTAATAAAATAATCACATTACCTGCAATACCAGTTATCTTTCGTTGCTGATACAGAATGTCTTCACATAACAGGGACTTCGTTTCCGACCAAAAAACACCATGACGAGATATCGAACTTGACAGCAACAACATTACAAAAAAAGTCCTCAAGAAATCTCCGGTTGACCATGTGCTAGCTTCTTTGACAGCATTAACATATTCTTTATCATCATCCAACAGTCCCCGTGCAAAACATGTATCTTTAAAGGTTTGAAAAACCTGCCCATCAACTGTTTTTATATCTTCAAAACAGGTTGGTCCCTTAATATGATTCAGTAAAATCCTTAGGTAATAACAATCACCAAGTGATGGTGGGACATAATGTATCCTCCCAATTGATACATACGGATGCTTTCTTCGATTCCATTTGCGATTTTTAGCATTCCATACATAATATCCCGGAAACTGAACATACCTCAATGTCCTGGCAAATTCATCGACTTTATTACAATTCATCCACTCTGTAAACATTATAATTTTCACAGTTGGATCAATAACAATATCACACAAATTATCATGATCGTTATACACAATACTCTGACCATCTTCACAATGAAAAAGTAATACTTCAACAGCTGGATATCTATAATGTATATCATACATGAATATTCTCCAAGCAGCTTCACAAGTAGAGATATATCTACAATCAAGGTATGCTTTTATCTCATCTACAACTACATTCTGTTCTGTATCATTCCTGGTGCTATTGGCTTGAAAAACAGAAGCAGTGACTCTATCAGGCCCCTTATTAATATATTTAAACAAATATTTGAATAGAACCTGACTGGTTGCACCATTCAACGTTAACGTGGCACTGATACTTTATGAGAAGGAGAGCATTGTAAGGAACTACAAATCTATTATCAAGTGTCACACCATTCTTTACTACTGTATTACTTGTTTGACGACGACGATAGACATGATATCCTTCAGAATCAACACAAGTCTCATCTACATATTTTTTGGGAAACTTCTTAGAACATTTTTGCTGAACCATACATGGACAAAGTGGGTTGTCTGTACCACATGGTCTATGAATCATAAATTGCTTGACAAGCTCATATAATTCAGGATCTCTTTCTTTATCTGGTATCTCAGCACTAATAACACGATCAATATCAGATGCAGTTGGAAATTTGCTTTCAACACCCAAGAACAAACATATGTGAGCATGTGGGAGTCCATGCTTCTGAAATTCCACTGTATACATAACTGAAATTTTTGAATAGTGACCTGTTAGATAAATATAATTAGATGTTCAAAGTAAAAAATATAACTAAAGGGTACCTGCTTGTATATCACAAAGAATTTATCTTTCTTGAAATCTTTTATAAGATGATCCAATTTACACTTGAATAATCTAGAGATAATATCCGGTCTGTCTTACACTTGAAATCTTCAGCATTAAGAGCTTTATCGTGCAAACACCTGTAAATCTCAGGCCAGTTTGGATTACAAGTCACCGTTATGAATAAATCGGGATATCCAACAGACTTGCAAATTGCCATAGCATCCAAGTACTTTTGCATCATATATCTAGAACCACCAGTAAATGATGAAGGTAAAAGTATAGGTTTACCACAACTTGAGGCATTATTCTCTCCACTTTCAACAGTAGCATTCAAGTTCTTAAGACTTTGCGTTCTAAGTTTAGGTTGTTGTGTCCTTATATAATTAAACCTGGCAGATTCTATCATCGTGTATCCATCAACCAAAAACTGCTGAAATAGTTTTTTCGCATTAACTAACAATGAAAACTGATTCTGTCTATCTTGAATTTTGTAACAAAAGAATTCTCTAATTGTAAGATTGGTTCTAAGTACCTCATTATCAATCGCAATCCCTCTATGTTTAATACCAGCTCTATAACCATCTTCTGCATATGGGAAAATAAGTGGATATTGCAAAGCAAGGTAAGAGGGATGAAGCTCACTAATTCTTTGAAGACCACCAGACTTCTTTCTAACAACAATGTCCCGTTTATCAAATGCTCCATCAAAATCTCCAGTTATTAACGCAACAATTTCTGATGCTGTTGGCAAATTGTGAACTCTTCCATCCTTATCTCTTGTTCCAATAAGCTTCAAGCTTACATCTTGAAACTCATTTTCTTGTAAACAATCTCTTACCATTCTGAAGGACTGGATAAAAGGATTGCAAGAATCCAACATATCTTTAAGACCCTTTATGGTTGTACTATCAAGCTGGTTGTTTCTTGTAGTTTTGCATTCTATCTGAGAACTTCCAGAAATATAAAATGTTAAAATTTATATTCATTTCAAATGATAATGAATGTAAACATACTGAAAAGCAAAATATATATTCATAAATGCCACAATTATCATAAAGAAATTACCTTACTGCTTTTTGACGATTTACCACTTCGTTTTGTGAATCATATATGTAAAGCTGGGAGAATTTGGGTTCTTCCCCATCGTCCGGAAGTAGACTACCCATTCGATGATAATTCTGACCTTGTAGTCTAAATACATAAGGACCTTTACCTCTCTGATAACTTTTGTCAACCTTCCCACCAAGAGATGTGAAGGAAACATCATGTTGTATGCTCGAATATTATCCATGAAATTGCGAGACTGTGAGGTATGACTTTTATATAAATGACGTAGTAATGGAGGAGGTGTAGGCGGTCGTGGTAGCTCAACATCTCCATTTGAACAACAAAGAGAATTGGATGTTTTCTTATGTTTTTGATTTCCCCTAAGCATTTCATCTTCCCATAACATTGCATCACATTTAGAACACACAAAGATGACATCTCCATGATCAATATAATCTACAGACTTAGCAAATTTGTAAGTCAACATAAGTTATGTATATATTGAAAACGTAACAGGAATTTACATTCGTATCTTATACCTTTAGAAATTCCATGAATCTTCTTAACCACAGAATCTGCTAACATGTCATCACTCATTTGTAATTCAATTTTAGATATTCCACCTATATTGAAGCTTGTAAAATAAGACATATATAACAATTCATAAAACCTAAGATTAAAAAAAAAATTTTGTTTCCAAAAATTTAAAACATACAATTTGTAATATCTGATAATGGAGTCATCTCAACAAAATTGGATGTTTGCTTAGTACTTCCAAAAGGAGTGTGATGGACATTCCTTGATGAGATTTTTCTTGATGAATCTTATAAAACAAAAGTATATAAAATAAACGAAGAAAACTACAATTCATAATTAAATTAGAAAAAAATATCTGCAGTAAGTATACCTTTTACTTGTGTAGATGAGTGACACACATTACTACTAATATCTGGAATAGCATAAGTAGGAAGGTGATACACATTGCTTCTCCGGACATTGGTGGTTGAAGCTTGTAAAATAGAACATATGTAAGGACTCCAAAAACATAACATATACATACATACATATTTCTTTTAAATTTTGTTTTCAAAACTATAACACATACCACTTGAAGTATTTGAAAATGAAATTCTTTCAACAGAATCAGATGTTGATGCAGGATGACAACCTCTGTTGTTTCTCTTTTGTTGAAGAACATACTTCCTTTTTTCTCTTTCTTCAGCACACATTTGACGTTGAATTGCTTGAAGGTCAACTTCATACTTACTTGAAATTGTGTTATCTGTATCCATAATTTAAAATACTTGAATGAAAAAGATTGTTGACCACTCAAGAAAAGAACTTTGAAAGTATTGTGAAAATTATTTGAAATTACCAAAAAATATCTGCAGTAAGTATACCTTTTACTTGTGTAGATGAGTGAAACAAATTACTACTAATATTTGGAGTAGCATAAGCAGGAAGATGATACACATTCCTTCTTTCAACATTGGTGGTTGAAACTTGTAAAACAGAACATATGTAAGGATTCCAAAAACATAACATATACATACATATTTCTTTTAAATTTTGTTTGCAAAACTATAACACGTACCACTTGAAGTATTTGAAAATGGAATCCTTTCAACAGAATCAGATGTTGATGTAGGATGACAACCTGTTATGTTTCTCTTTTGTTGAAGAACATACTTCATTTTTTTCTCTTTCTTCAGCAAAACTTTGACATTGACTTGCTTAAAGGTCAACTTTATACTTACTTGAAATTGTGTTATCTGTATCCATAATTTAAAATACTTGAATGAAGAAGATAGTTGACCACTCAAGGAAAGAACTTTGAACATATTGTGAATTTTTTTTGAAATTACCAAAAAATATCTGCAGTAAGTATACCTTTTACTTTTGTAGATGAGTGAAACAAATTACTGCTAATATTTGGAGTAGCATAAGCAGGAAAATGATACACATTCCTTCTCTCAACATTGGTTGTTGAAACTTGTAAAATACGAAACATGTGTAAGGATTCCCAAAACATAACATATAAATATATATTTCTTGTAAAATTTTGTTTGCAAACCTATAAGGCATACCACTTGGAGTGTTTAATAATGGAATCCTTTTAACAGAATCGGATGTTGATCTACGATGTAAACCACTGTTGTTTCGCTTTTGTTGCAGAACACGCTTCCTTTTTTTTCCTTGCTTCAGCACAGACTTGACTTTGACTTGGCGGAAAGAACAGTTCATACTAACTTGAAATTCTATTATCTGTATCCATAATTTCAAATATCTGAATGAAGAAGATTGTTGAGCACTAAAAAAAAGACTTTCAAAGTATTTTGAAAATTGTTTGAATTATTTGAAAAGTAAAGCTATATTATTAGGGGGTAAAATGTAAGTTCCTTATCTCAATGGCGGTAAAATGTAATTTATTATTCCAATGGCGGTTTACCTTTTTACATAGAGGCAAATAGAAACATACTTTACCTTTTTAACGACTCTCCAAATCCCCTTTACAAAATTGTTTGTCTGATCTCATAAAAAGTGCTTCAAGTTTTAATCACCGATGTCCATTTCAATATTGAATCACTCCACTTGAATACTTCTTACTTTTGACATCATCAACAACTTCGATCACGGTATAATAATATATATTAAAATTTGTATATACATTAGTTTCATATGCACATGATTAACAACTGTTATGAAGACTGTTCTCAATGTATTGCATGTTTTAGATAATATATCAATTTAATTTTACAAGCTTTTTTATTTTTTATAATGTTTCTGATTTGAAGTTTTGTTTGATATGGTGTTACATTTGGATTCTTGAAAGAAATCGATAAGGTATATTTTGTTGTTTTTCTTACTTGATATTAAAGAATATGATTAAATGACAAATCTTTTATTTATGGACTTGCACAAAAAAAGTTATTGACAGTGGTACTCAATTCTACAGTTTTTAGAGGAATCTTTATTTATTGATATATACTCTAGATAAATCGATAAATATTAAATGCGTTATCTGAATGACATAGATATGTTAAACATTGTTGGTTCACATTTGTTATCACAGTCTTTATAAATAATGAAGTATCTGATAAAATACATTGTCTCATTTTTTCTTTGATTTTTAACCAGAAACATCATATCTTGGAAGATGTCTTTTTATAAATATTTGGATTCTCTTAATTCTAAAATCTTGGTAAGATTATTACATTAAAACCATTTTCTACAGTTTTATTGTTAACAATTAATTCAGATATAACACTTACCAATACTTAAATACTTGAACTCAACAGATAATACCACAAAACTTTGTAAACAATCATTTACTCAAAGAAGTTCCTGGTAACGTTGGCATTATAGAGTGTGTAAACGGTATGAGATGGGATTATCGTTTCTCAAAACACAATGGAACTTTTGCTCTAAAAGAAGGATGGTCCTCAGTTGTCTCTGACCTTTCATTGAAAGAAGGATGTCTGTTGGTATTTAAAAAAACTGCACCATATACATATCTGCTGACACCTTTTGAAAAAGTTTATCACTATCCAACAAAACTCCCAATGATTTCTATGTTCACATCAATATCGTTTGAGAGGAAGTTTGGATGTATGGATTCATTCTCCCATAGTTTTACTGATGTTTGTAAGGACGTGTTGGTAAGTTTTGGTATTTTAATCCAATACTTAAATGTTACTATAGTAATTAGTGATATAGTTGTTAATTTTACTTTACCTTTGTTGATTTCATAATTTTATATGTTGTTGTTCAGCTAATACCCAAGGAGTTAGTCAACATCAGTATTGGAGTTGGTAAACTTAAAGAGACATTTAAGATCTATGTGAATCAGTGGGACTCTTTTGATGTACTACTTCAACGTGATCCTCTTCGAAATTGTTACTTTATAACCGATGGATGGGAAAAGGTTGTACACTACATGGGTATGCAAACAGGAATTCTACTTGTTTTAAGATACGTAGCAGATTTTCTGCTTACTGCCTTTGATTTGAATGGATGTGAGATTGTTGCACCCAAATCCAATAACAGTCCGATAGACGATACTTCCTCACCCAATTTAGAAGTTGCTCCAATTACCGAGGATCTGCATCACCAGTCGGATGTTGAAGAATCCAATGACACAGATTCTGATAGTGATTATGTTGTATCGAATGAATCATCCGATGATATCGACGACGCGGATTTTGATGCCGCTGTCTAAGATTATGAAGCTGATCCTGATGTATACCCCTTACAATTCGTATGGTACTGCAGCAAATATTTTGTAAGTTTATTATGTTAATATATTATTCCTCATTCTTTGGATGTTAAATGTTTAGTACAATTATGCTGTTTTTTTGTTACTTTACTTAAATACATTATGTATTTCTTATTAATTCTTGGTATTTTATATTTATTTTTAAGCGTCTGAATGTGAAAGTAGCTTCTTTATTAAGGATTCATAGAACATTGAAGGTGACAGTTGAAAATTTGAATGGAGTTGACACTGTAATTGACTTTCGACGGGAGAAGCATGGCAAAGGATTTAGATACGCGGCTTGTCAATTCACCATGAAGTTCATGAAGCCCAATGGTATCTACAGAAATATGAGATGCAAATTTGTCTACTCTGAAGAAAAAGCCAAGTTGATCTTAAAGAAAGTCTACAGATAGCTGTGGTTGTTGGTATTATCTCATTTGAGATAAATTATGGGATGGTGATGTATCAGACTTCTATATTTTGAAAACTTACGACTTACGAATATTTAAATTATAATGATGTATGCTTATCTTGTTATTTATATTAACTTAAACCTTTGTTGTACATTCTCCATATATTTTAATTGCCTCTTCATGATACATTACAACTTGAATTATACTCTGTAAATTTATGGCCAGTCATGGATACTTAAAAGGCTTCAACAAATTTATGGACAATCATCGACACATAAAAGGCTTTTCTTAAAAGGCTTCAACAAATTTATGGGCAGTCATCGACACTTAAAGGTATTCAACAAATTTATGGGTGATCATTGTCATAACTTAACTTGAATTAACCTCTGACTGCAAACAAATTTATGCACTCAACCTCTATTTAGATAAAGTCTGACAAACCAAAAGCTCTGTCAAACAGAAAATATGTTCAAGCAAAGTCTGTTGTTCCAAACAACCTCTGCTGATAAACACAAAGACTGTTATAGCAATTAACCTCTGCTGATAAACACAACCTCTGCTGCGGAATATGAATACAAAAGCATCATAAAGCTAACATCTGCTGTTACTTAACAGATGATACAATCTTTAAACATTTTGACATCTGCTGTTGAAACAAAGGTCTGCCAAACATAACATCTGCTGATCATTCCACAGTATAGATTGATAACATCTGCTATGCCTTAACAGATGATGCAAAACAACAGAGGATTTCAAACATCTGTTTACACACGCATCATGATGAACATCTGCTGTCACAACCCCCGATCCCTGATCCCCGGGAACGGGCGGACGTGATCTCAGAGTTTTGGTGGTATCAGTTTTATTTAGTCTTGCAGCGGAATTTACATCAGGACCGTAGTTAGGAAATGTTTATCAGAGTAAAACCACCATATTTTATATTATTAAACAAATGGGATGAAACCCAAGTTCATAGTACACACGTTTTCATAGGAATAAATCATATTTTATTTAATAAAAACATCTATTTTATTTTAGGTAACTTTATTGCCACTTTTCCAAGCCTTCAGTGCTATCCAGCTGACTTTTATTGGCTTCACACTAAGTTATCTGAAACACGTGTTTAAAACATTTTATCAGCAAGAAATACTGGTGAGTGAATCCCAGTTTAATCAAGTTTACATAAAAAGTCACAGTGACCAGTATTGAGAGCACATCCGCAATTACATTTGTTTCCAAGATATACCAATTAACATCAGTGGTACTGTCATACTCAACTTGTGGAAATGTTACTCCTTGACCAGGTGGTAACAAATTTTGTATACAAAACCCCAACATACCCACTATAATTGTATTCTTACAAATACTCAATATGGTTATTCGCATTGAAAGATATGTAAGGTTTTGTAAAACAGTTCACAAAAAGATTTACAAAAAAGTGGATGAACTCACAAAAAGGTTTACACAAAAAGAAGGATTACTCACATTGCGATCTTAGATTTCGCGTGAGGGTTTCCTGGATATAATCTATAATTTATACAAATGTACATTGGTTAGTATCATAACCCTTTGAAATAATATTAATAATACCCTCCCCGAGACGGCATTCCAACAACTACGTCGGGCAGAACCACGACAGTTGTTACGGAACCCTAAATCAATCGGGCAGCGTAACTATTATGAAACTGGGGTTATAATACTTACAACGGAGCAGAACCTCGCTAATTAGGGGTATAATACCCGACTATAATCTCTACTACTTCAGAAATTCGTTTAGAAAGAAAGGAATGAACGATTGAAAGTGAAATCCGAAGCCTGCTATTTATAGTTGTGTAATCTCGTCCTGTCGCAGCCCGCGTAAGGTAAGGCTAACCTTTACGCGGCCCGCGTCAAACTTAGTCAACAGCATAGCTTAGTCCGGTCATCAAGTAGACTTGACACGATGTCGACACGTGTCGGCATCTGGTGTCTTCGCGTGTATAGGTTTCTCGCGGCCCGCGTCAACTATTGAAAACTCTTACGCGGCCCGCTTGAACTAAAGGTTTCAGCGGAGTTAACTTCAGTCTTAATACGACCCGCGTGAACTTGGGGTGAGGTATTACGCGGCCCGCCTCAGCCCTATATTTCTTGTTTTTGATTTATTTTATATGTTATAATCTATTTAGGGCTCGGTTTTCACATACGGGGTGTAATATAAAACATATAAGGGTATTTTAACCTACAACAGGGTGTCGGAAAATATTCGAGAGTGTCGGTTTTTCTTGAGGGTTGTTACATTCTCCCCACCTTAATTTAGAGCTCGTCCTCGAGATCTACTGTAATAAGTGAGGATATTTTCTTTTCATTTGTAGAAATTGAGCTGACTTGGTTAGCCTATCTACAATCACCTAGATTGTATTATTTTCTTTCTTAATAAACTTAAAAAGTGCGTGCAAATGTCTTTGCATGATCTTCTTTACTCTTAGAGTAAATTAGAATATCATCTATGAATACAATTATGAATTTATCCAAATATGGCTTACATATTCGGTTTATCATGTCCATAAATGCAGCTGGGACATTGGTTAAACCAAATGGCATGACAGTAAATTCATAATGACCATACCTTGTTCTAAATGCGGTCTTAGGAATGTCCTCTTCCTGTACCTTTAATTGATGATATCCTGACCTTAAATCGATCTTAGAGAAAAATCGAGCTCCTTGTAGTTGATCAAACAAATCATCGATTCTTGGTAATGGTTACCGATTTTTACTCGTGACTTTGTTTAATTCATGGTAGTCAATGCATATACGCATTGATCCGTCCTTCTTTTTAACGAATAGTATCGGCGCTCCCCATGGCGACGAACTCGGTTGTATGAATCTTTTCTCCAACAATTCATCTAATTGTTTCTTTAATTCCTGCATTTCGGCGGTTGCCAAACGGTAGAGTGCCTTGGGCAATTGGCGATGTTCCTGGTAGCAGGTGAATTCTGAATTTTAACTTCTCTATCTGGAGGTAGTCCTGGTAATTCTTCTGGAAAGACATCTGAAAACTGAGATACTACTGGAATGTCTTTTTAGTTCTTTTCCTTTAGTGTTATTGATTATAGAAATCGAATATATTATAGAACCTTTTCTTATAGAACTTGCAGTTTTCATCACAGAGATGAATTTTGTGGATCTAGATGGTTTATTTCCTTTAATTGTGATCGTTTTACCTTTAGATGAATTTACTTGAATTGACTTTTGATCACATAAAATACTGGCTTTATTGGCTATTAACCAATTCATTCCTAAAACAATATCAAATCCGGCTAGATTCATTGGATAAAGGTTTGCCATAAACGTTTGGTTTAAAATTTCTATTCTTGCTCCATGCAAGATTTCAGAAATCCTAATGGTTTCTCCATTAGCTGTCTCTACTAAGCATTCGCGTGGTAGTTTAGTTAATGACTGATTTAGAAATTTGTAAAACGATGTATTAATAAAACTTTGGTTTGCACCAGAGTCAAATAATACTTTTAGCAAAGACATCATTAACTAGAAACGTACCAGCGATGACATCTAGAATCATCTTGGCTTCATCTGTAGTCAGAACAAATGCTCTAACATTTTTAGTATTCTTGTTGTTCGTAGCTGGAGCCAGTTTTGGACAGTTTGGCTTGATATGACCTTTTTCTCCACAGTTAAAACACAATCCATTACTGGATTTCCTCCTGCAGTTCTCTTCATTGTGTCCTGGTGCTTTGCAGAAATTGCAGTGGGTGGAGCATTTTTCAGAATGCTTCTTTTTGCAGATCCCGCAATACGGTGCAAAGGTAGAATCTACGTTCCTACGATTGAAATGTCACACCCCGAAATATCAGAGCATTGGCGTGACTGGACTGGTATCGTCATTGCACAGCGGAAGCAAATAAGCTAAGTCTTTCAAGAAATTGAACGCCCACTAAGTACTCGAGTCTCCAAGGTTCTCCTATTCCAACCATTCCATTATTTCTGTAAAGTAACCTGAGAAAGAAACATGCGAAAAATCAACATAAAGTTGAGCGAGTTCATAGTTTGTTTGTAAAAGATTTGAAATAAATCTTTTGAGTTTTGAAAGATTTGAAATAAATCTTTGGAGTAACCGGTTTTTGAAATAGTATTGAGAAAATGAATCAAAAGTCATTTTCTTGCCAAGTTATATGGAAACGTTGTGTTTGTAACACAGTATATTCATAAAAACCATGTATTTGTAATGTTCATATAACCGTCAATGCCCACCCTGACTTTGACTCTATACCCGCAAAATCATGTGCTTTGAATTTTGTATAAAACATGGTATTTAATTTGTATGAACAAGTAGTTTCGTAAGTATATGTGTCCCTGGTATGTAGCAATAAGGAAAAAGAGATCACCAATGGTTTGCAAGGCCATTGATATGTGTGAAGTGCAAGTAGGAAGACTCAAACCTAGCGGATTTTGCGTTGGGCACAAAGTCACCCCGAGGTCCGTTCTGCTGGGCCTGGGGCTGGGCTCGCTACACCCAGATAGATCTACCGCTTACGTCCCTCGGTCCTACAATGAGGATTAATGGCCTCAAGTTGCGCCTACCCACTCACATGATCTAAGTAGTAACCCTCCTTACGCTAACCATACCATGTATAAAAATGTCTGTAATCCTTTTGTAATATGTCTGTATGTATGAAAATCCCTGGTCTCCCTGACCCAATCCCTGGTCACCCTGACCGAATCCCTGGTCACCCTGACCGAATCCCTGGTCACCCTGACCGAAAATCATTCACATTTCGAAAATAAGCATTTGTTTTGTAAAAACCGGTATGTTTAGTATAAACCTTTCGTAAATCATTTGTGTTCCTCGAAATCCCTTCGTAATATAATTTAGAAATACGAGTTTTGCGTTTGTTCAAAACTTTGTATGTTTTTGCAAAACGTGCATGTCTTTCCACCCCCGAAAACATTCATAAAAATGTAAAACAGTAAAAAGTGGGGGTTATGAACTCGCCTGAATATTCCTGTGCAAAGCTAGCTACTTTACGACTTCGTGATGTCGTTTCCAAGACCTGACTTGCTAGCGTGCATTCTACAATATTCCTAACACGGAATACCTAATAAGTTTCTAAATAAACATGGTAACTAAATTACGTGTCGTCGAGCTCTACCGAATCGTTAACCGAACGATTCAACGGTAAGTTAATAACTTAATAGTAACGATTAAGTTATACTTGTTAGGTCTCACTTATTGTCAGTAAAACTAATAAGTCTTGGGAAGACTTATTCCTCGAGAGATTTAAAAAAAATAAATAAATATTTATATAAAACTATATAAATATATCGTTATCATCGCGTTAGACGTCTCGAGTAGTCGTACGTGTATAAAAAGAATATTTGTACGAAAATATCACGTATCAAACTCGTATGCGATATTATATGATTTATCGTGTGCCGTTTAGGCGTATAAAATAAATATGAAAAGTTATATTTATTTTATAAAAGAATCATCGAGTTATTTGAAGTCTGTAATAAATAGATAAACGATATCTATTTTATAAAAGGATTCGTGATGTACGAACTTTAAAATAAATATATAAACCATATATATTTCTATAAAACGAATCCGTGTCGTTTGATATTTCGAATAAATATATAAACTATATTTATTTTATTAACATCATCGTCGTGTCGTTTGATCTTCGAAATAAATATATAACTATATTTATTTATAAAAGAAGTCGTATTATCGGCGTTTGAAACAATATAAATAGTTATATTGATCTTATAAAAGAATTGTCGGATTTTGAAGTTTAAAATAACTATTTTTATTGTTGTAAATAATTTTCCGAATCGTCGTTTATTGTAAGTTGTAAAGTGTTGTCGAAAGAAACTATATGCTTGTATTCGTCTTTCCAAAATATCATTTGAATCCGATGTTTGTTTTATAATAAAACGCGTTTCTATTTACGGATTTTCTCAAAAAAATGGGCAGAGTTTCCTCTGTTTTTGGACGCCCCCGACAACACATGTTGTCGTTATTTTTCAAAAACCAATCAACAATCAGTCATAATATATCAAATTTGCTAAATATTTCCAAAAACGTAAACTATAAATAGGTCGTTTCGAGCTCGTTTATCACGTAATGAATCATAATAATAAAGATAACAAAATAAACGCGCCGTTAATTTTACCAAGTCCTTCTGTCGAGTCGCTTGACTGAGTTGACTCGGTTTGACTTGTTGAGTTGACTGAGTCAACCGGGTTTGACCCGAGTTGACCGAGCCAAAACTGAAGCTGACCCGTAGCCCAAGACCCGAACCGCACTGTTGACTTTGTTGACCGCCTTTGACCAGATTTGACCGTATCCAAATCTGACCCGAACGATACCCGTAACCGAATCTACAGACTTGTTGAGTGAGCCGAACCTGAACTCGAAACTATACCCGAACCAAACTCAAACCGACAACCTCATCATCATCATCGATCTCCTTAATCAGCAAAACATATCATTATTATCAACAGGAACACGGCCGGAGCCGGTCCGACCAAAATCAGGAAAGAGAACAAGAGGGGGGGGTTTACCGGAGAAGTCTCGTCGGAGCTCACCACCACCGCGCCGCTACTGCCGCCGCCATGAGCGGCGGTGCCGCCCTTCTCCGCCGTTCTTTCTCTCCTTCTTCTCGATCCGTCACTCTTTCTCTTCTCGGTCCGTCTCTCTCTCCTCTCACTCTCTCCCGTTTCTGTTCGTGTCGCCGCCACACGCCGCCACCTGAAAGTGGTGGTGGTCGGTTTGTCGCCGGAGAAAAGGAGGTGGGAGAGGGAACGAGGGAGTGATGGGGGTGTGTGTGGTGGTTAGCTGGAACACAGCCGGCACCGGTCGAATTAACTCCAGCCGCCGGTTAGAGAACGAGAGGGAGAAGAGGGCAGGGACTTGTTTGTTTGAAGTGTGATCGAGGGAGGTAGAGGGTACAGACTCAAAGTCTGTGTTTATTTTGTAGAATGAGAAATAGAAAGCCATAAACCCTATTTAAAAGATGTTGAGAACTTAAGGATCTTGTGTAGATTTTTGACAAGATTTGGGCAAGATTTCTAGAGATCTTGCTACGATTTGGAGTAAATTGTAGACATTTCCAAGATTTAGTGAGATCTTGTATAGATCTTCAAGAAATAGATCCAGTATAATATGCGCAGGTTTAGGCTTGTGGGTTTTGGGCTTAGGCCCAGGGCCCACAAGCCCATCTCGTGTGTAAGTGGCCCGTAATTCCTACGAGACCCGTTGTCAAATCCTGAACTCCGTTTAATGTCAAAAATTAAAATACACAAAAATACGGTCGGTAGTCGTTGTTTGCGCGCCCGTTCGTCGGTCACGGTAATAATCGCGAAAAATTGTATCGTTGCCGTTTTTAATCCGTTTTCTAATCCGGTTTCGACTGTAGTTGCTAAAATTTCATTACAGAGTTAAATATAGCGTAAAATGTGAGTTCTGAAGGTGACAGGCGTCTCTATCGTTTCCGTTTCGTTGCCGACGCGTTTCCTGCTATCGCGTTTTCAGTTCACATTTGCGTTTGTGTCGTACGGAAGCCCAATAAATTCACAAAATTAATCTCATAGACATAAAATATTCGTGTAACATCCATACTTGTCGGCGTTGTCAGTATTTTATACGGCATCAGTTCGTTGTCGCTTAATATTCAGCAGATTTTGCGTAAATCACCATACGCGCACTGTAAAGTCGTATAGACGTTCCTAGGCACTCCAAAGGCCTAATTAAGTAAATTTGCGCTGTAAACACTATTTATTATCACGTTAATCACCTGTTAATCACGTAATTAAGAGCCGTAAATCACGGGTTGTCACATTCTCCCCCTGTTACAGAAATTTCGTCCTCGAAATTTAGACTATGTTATCTCCTCAGAATTGTGTTGTTCGCAGGTAAGTCCGAATAATAACAAAGTGAAAGACCGCGTAATCGAAACAAGACTTTTTCGAATCAGGTGAATTTAATGACATTCCTCAACAATAAGAACCCAACGGTTTAAAAAGTAACGTGTCTCAGTAATTGATGTCAAAGGAAACGAGACGTAATGATACAGTCACCAGTGCGACTAAGTTAACAAGGATCCAACAATGAACAAGAACTTCGACCAATCGAATTTCATATGAACGTTCACAACGAGTTCTAGAAGCAATATCATCCACTGGATGAGCTTAGAAGCAACAATCTCAAATGTAATAGTTTGCATGAAACGTTCGATCGTGATCAGCGCAAGCTGCAAGTCATACTGACGCCACAAGGTGTCGCAATGAATGAAACAATTTAATAATAGAGGTGATCGAACAAGTATCACCTGTGTTTTGCATAAAACGCTCAATCATAATTAGCCCAAGCTACAAGTTTGTACTGACACCACAAGGTGTCGTAGTGATTTAAATAATTCAATAATAGTGGTGATCAAACAAATCCACCGTGTTTGAAGTCAAATGAAAGCGTAATAATGGTGAATCCGAAAGTTTGTTTCAAATGACATCATAGAATTTTTCAATTGAAATTTGAACATCAAAGAAAATAATGTTTTCGATCGAAGGTGAAGAAGCAATGAATGTCGCAAAGCATTCGATCGATGTTGAAAGAACCGTTATGAGGTACACCGGAATATGAAATGAATTTGTGTACTATTGTCTTAACACACGATTGTGTTAAGACTGCTTTAATATGATAATTCAAGGCGGATTTAAAACAAATTAATAAAGAAATAATTAAATCCGTGCATGAGACGCGTAAACGAGTTTAGCGCAAGCTTCAAGTTAATGAATACACCACCACAAGGTGTCGAAATCAACAAATGACTTATTGGAGTCGTAGACCAAACAAGTCTACTACGACTCGGAACAAATGAAACTCTTGTTAAAACGAATTTGAATATGATGTCTTCAATACATCATATGGTATCTTGAATTGAGTATGTGTAATGCAGAAGTTCAAACAATCGAACTTGGTTTTAGCGCAATCCGACAATAAATATATGTATTGACAAGAAAACTTTAGGCATGGTTACAACGAAAAACCATGTATGTAACTTGTAAAGAAATGATCGTGATACAATGACCATTAAGAGGAGTAGAGATACGAAAATCTACTCAGTAAGTGTGAAATTCGAAATTTCAATAAAAGAAATTTGAGGACTTTACCTGGGGTTTCGTGTGACGACCAATTGTTAGGTAACATTACCATGGAATGTCGAACATAGCGTATTCGTCATTAGTTAGGTAGGGGGGATGCGGAGACAATAGTCTTCTCCCTGGCGTGATTCGTGTCGTTGCAGGATCGCGTGACAAGTTGTCGTTTCCTGATCGTTAGTTCTCCTGCTGACAGGGATCTAGCGTCGTCGTTAAATTTGCGTCATCGTTCCTTCTCAAAGGCCTCGCCTCGATAGTCGTATGTGTCGTACTTCAACCTCCGTTGATGTACAGCTTAAGTTTCACGTATACCTGTGCACTAGCGTTTCGTTCTGCGTAGAACGTGATGTGCCCCGACATCCGTTGACGTAAAGATTGAGTTGCATGCATTCTTGTGCACTCGTTTTGTTATGCGTAGGCTGCCTGCTCGGGAAGTTAAAATATCACAAACAATATGGATAATAATGTGTGCCCGAGTTAATATTCGCGGTTCCTACGTGATGACCTTTAATAAACACACACATGCGCAAATAATCAATCATATAATCAAATAACCATGTTAGTCACCAATAAGCAATCAAGTAATTCCCCTAGTCCCACTAGTCTATCCTCCCAGCCTCTCAGACTGAACTTCCTAGTCCCACTAGACTATCCTCCCAGCCTCTCAGACTGAATCTCCTAGTCCCACTAGACTATCCTCCCAGCCTCTCAGACTGAATCTCCTAGTCCCACTAGACTATCCTCCCAGCCTCTCAGACTGACTCCCTGGTCTCTCGACCAGATCCAGCCACCCGGGTGAATTCCCTGTTCCGAAGGTCTTAAATGCATGTTTCCTAAACTCTCAGAGTGTTGTGTACTGTATGTAATTGTTTCGTGTACCCGTGTATAAAACATCACAATAGCGTATGTTTGAAAACAAAATTTTGACTGTTTGTTTTTCGGCAACGGTTGGAGACCATATTCGAGTACTAGGCGTTCTGTATGTATTCAGGTTTTAATATTCTAAGTTCCCAGAGGAAAGTGAGGTTAGAGCCTAGGTATCTTTACAGAAAACCCTATTCGCTGTAACCTATAGCTCTGATACCAATCTGTCACACCCCGAAATATCAGAGCATTGGCGTGACTGGACTGGTATCGTCATTGCACAGCGGAAGCAAATAAGCTAAGTCTTTCAAGAAATTGAACGCCCACTAAGTACTCGAGTCTCCAAGGTTCTCCTATTCCAACCGTTCCATTATTTCTGTAAAGTAACCGGAGAAAGAAACATGCGAAAAATCAACATAAAGTTGAGCGAGTTCATAGTTTGTTTGTAAAAGATTTGAAATAAATCTTTTGAGTTGTGAAAGATTTGAAATAAATCTTTGGAGTAACCGGTTTTTGAAATAGTATTGAGAAAATGAATCAAAAGTCATTTTCTTGCCAAGTTATATGGAAACGTTGTGTTTGTAACACAGTATGTTCATAAAAACCATGTATTTGTAATGTTCATATAACCGTCAATGCCCACCCTGACTTTGACTCCATACCCGCATAATCCTGTGCTTTGAATTTTGTATAAAACATGGTATTTAATTTGTATGAACAAGTAGTTTCGTAAGTATATGTGTCCCTGGTATGTAGCAATAAGGAAAAAGAGATCACCAATGGTTTGCAAGGCCATTGATATGTGTGAAGTGCAAGTAGGAAGACTCAAACCTAGCGGATTTTGCGTTGGGCACAAAGTCACCCCGAGGTCCGTTCTGCTGGGCCTGGGGCTGGGCTCGCTACACCCAGATAGATCTACCGCTTACGTCCCTCGGTCCTACAATGAGGATTAATGGCCTCAAGTTGCGCCTACCCACTCACATGATCTAAGTAGTAACCCTCCTTACGCTAACCATACCATGTATAAAAATGTCTGTAATCCTTTTGTAATATGTCTGTATGTATGAAAATCCCTGGTCTCCCCGACCGAATCCCTGGTCACCCTGACCGAATATCATTCCCATTTCGAAAATAAGCATTTGTTTTGTAAAAACCGGTATGTTTAGTATAAACCTTTCGTAAATCATTTGTGTTCCTCGAAATCCCTTCGTAATATGATTTAGAAATACGAGTTTTGCGTTTGTTCAAAACTTTGTATGTTTTTGCAAAACGTGCATGTCTTTCCACCCCCGAAAACATTCATAAAAATGTAAAACAGTAAAAAGTGGGGGTTATGAACTCGCCTGAATATTCCTGTGCAAAGCTAGCTACTTTACGACTTCGTGATGTCGTTTCCAAGACTTGACTTGCTAGCGTGCATTCTACAATATTCCTAACACGGAATACCTAATAAGTTTCTAAATAAACACGGTAACTAAATTACGTGTCGTCGAGCTCTACCGAATCGTTAACCGAACGATTCAACGGTAAGTTAATAACTTAATAGTAACGATTAAGTTATACTTGTTAGGTCTCGCTTATTGTCAGTAAAACTAATAAGTCTTGGGAAGACTTATTCCTCGAGAGATTTAAAAAAATAAATAAATATTTATATAAAACTATATAAATATATCGTTATCATCGCGTTAGACGTCTCGAGTAGTCGTACGTGTATAAAAAGAATATTTGTACGAAAATATCATGTATCAAACTCGTATGCGATATTATATGATTTATCGTGTGCCGTTTAGGCGTATAAAATAAATATGAAAAGTTATATTTATTTTATAAAAGAATCATCGAGTTATTTGAAGTCTGTAATAAATAGATAAACGATATCTATTTTATAAAAGGATTCGTGATGTACGAACTTTAAAATAAATATATAAACCATATATATTTCTATAAAACAAATCCGTGTCGTTTGATATTTCGAATAAATATATAAACTATATTTATTTTATTAACATCATCGTCGTGTCGTTTGATCTTCGAAATAAATATATAACTATATTTATTTATAAAAGAAGTCGTATTATCGGCGTTTGAAACAATATAAATAGTTATATTGATCTTATAAAAGAATTGTCGGATTTTGAAGTTTAAAATAACTATTTTTATTGTTGTAAATAATTTTCCGAATCGTCGTTTATTGTAAGTTGTAAAGTGTTGTCGAAAGAAACTATATGCTTGTATTCGTCTTTCCAAAATATCATTTGAATCCGATGTTTGTTTTATAATAAAACGCGTTTCTATTTACGGATTTTCTCAAAAAAACGGGCAGAGTTTCCTCTGTTTTTGGACGCCCCCGACAACACATGTTGTCGTTATTTTTCAAAAACCAATCAACAATCAATTATAATATATCAAATTTGCTAAATATTTCTAAAAACGTAAACTATAAATAGGTCGTTTCGAGCTCGTTTATCACGTAATGAATCATAATAATAAAGATAACAAAATAAACGCGCCGTTAATTTTACCAAGTCCTTCTGTCGAGTCGCTTGACTGAGTTGACTCGGTTTGACTTGTTGAGTTGACTGAGTCAACCGGGTTTAACCCGAGTTGACCGAGCCAAAACTGAAGCTGACCCGTAGCCCGAGACCCGAACCGCACTGTTGACTTTGTTGACCGCCTTTGACCAGATTTGACCGTATCCAAATCTGACCCGAACGATACCCGTAACCGAATCTACAGACTTGTTGAGTGAGCCGAACCTGAACTCGAAACTATACCCGAACCAAACTCAAACCGACAACCTCATCATCATCATCGATCTCCTTAATCTGCAAAACATATCATTATTATCAACAGGAACACGGCCGGAGCCGGTCCGACCAAAATCAGGAAAGAGAACAAGAGGGGGGGTTTACCGGAGAAGTCTCGTCGGAGCTCACCACCACCGCGCCGCTACTGCCGCCGCCATGAGCGGCGGTGCCGCCCTTCTCCGCCGTTCTTTCTCTCATTCTTCTCGATCCGTCACTCTTTCTCTTCTCGGTCCGTCTCTCTCTCCTCTCACTCTCTCCCGTTTCTGTTCGTGTCGCTGCCACACGCCGCCACCTGAAAGTGGTGGTGGTCGGTTTGTCGCCGGAGAAAAGGAGGTGGGAGAGGGAACGAGGGAGTGATGGGGGGTGTGTGTGGTGGTTAGCTGGAACACAGCCGGCACCGGTCGGATTAACTCCGGCCGCCGGTTAGAGAACGAGAGGGAGAAGAGGGCAGGGACTTGTTTGTTTGAAGTGTGATCGAGGGAGGTAGAGGGTGCAGACTCAAAGTCTGTGTTTATTTTGTAGAATGAGAAATAGAAAGCCATAAACCCTATTTAAAAGATGTTGAGAACTTAAGGATCTTGTGTAGATTTTTGACAAGATTTGGGCAAGATTTCTAGAGATCTTGCTAAGATTTGGAGTAAATTGTAGAGATTTCCATGATTTAGTGAGATCTTGTATAGATCTTCAAGAAATAGATCCAGTATAATATGCGCAGGTTTAGGCTTGTGGGTTTTGGGCTTAGGCCCAGGGCCCACAAGCCCATCTCGTGTGTAAGTGGCCCGTAATTCCTTCGAGACCCATTGTCAAATCCTGAACTCCGTTTAACGTCAAAAATTAAAATACACAAAAATACGGTCGGTAGTCGTTGTTTGCGCGCCCGTTCGTCGGTCACGGTAATAATCGCGAAAAAATATATCGTTGCCGTTTTTAATCCGTTTTCTAATCCGGTTTCGACTGTAGTTGCTAAAATTTCATTACAGAGTTAAATATAGCGTAAAATGTGAGTTCTGAAGGTGACAGGCGTCTCTATCGTTTCCGTTTCGTTGCCGACGCGTTTCCTGCTATCGCGTTTTCAGTTCACGTTTGCGTTTGTGTCGCACGGAAGCCCAATAAATTCACAAAATTAATCTCATAGACATAAAATATTCGTGTAACATCCATACTTGTCGGCGTTGTCAGTATTTTATACGGCATCAGTTCGTTGTCGCTTAATATTCACCAGATTTTGCGTAAATCACCATACGCGCACTGTAAAGTCGTATAGACGTTCCTAGGCACTCCAAAGGCCTAATTAAGTTAATTTGCGCTGTAAACACTATTTATTATCGCGTTAATCACCTGTTAATCACGTAATTAAGAGCCGTAAATCATGGGTTGTCACATGAAATTCCCAGAACGAAATTCTTGAGTAAGCTTCTGGGTTAGGTTTCTCCTCTGATCTTCTTCTCTAGTACGAACTAGTTCATCAGTCAAGGTATTGGCTAGTTCTACGGCTTCTTCTATGGTTTGGGGTCTGGTTGCCTTGACTACATGTCTAATTTCTCTAATTAATCCCCAGATGTAACGGGAGATTAATACCGGTTCTGGTGATGCAAGGGTTGGCACTATCCTAGCATATTCATAGAATGTAGTAGTGTACCCTTTACTATCTACACCAGTCATCCTAAGATTGAGGAACTTGTTTGCTATCTGTTCCTTTTCATTGGGTGGGCAGAACTTCCTTTCTACCTTGTCTTTAAATTCTTCCCATTCCATATTATAGGTTTTATCACTTCCTTTTGTCTGGAGGATAGTGTTCCACCATTCTAATGCTGCATTCTTAAATAGATTAGAAGCAAACAATATCTTGTCTTCTTCAGCACACTTACTTATTCTTAAGACTGCCTCAGTCTTCTCTATCCAGCGTAAGGTTGCAATGACCCCTTCATTGCCCGAGAATTCCATTGGTTTACAAGACCAGAATTCTTTATAAGAACAACCATAAGGCATGGTTCTTCTTCTTTTGGGAATAGGCAATTGAAATACTGGTCTATTGTTTACACTGTTTTCTGGTTCAACGGGTCCCTTGCTGCTATGTTTATTATCAGCATTCTTAACAGTTTGAAGAATAAAGGGCATAGCATCTATAATTCCCTGTGCCACTATGTGTTGAATAGCACTATTATCCACTTGGTTTCCATTGTTATTGATACTCGGATTATCATTAACCACGTTAACGTTACTCTGGTTATTGTTATTCAGATTTCCTTGATTTTCTTCGTCGGCCATCTGAATTTTAAACATTTATCCCATATTAATATCTTACTATAGTTAATCACATGACACGCATTTTTGCCAAAAGCGTCGATCATTGCTACTATACTCTTTTCATATACTATGCGTCTATTACACACTAGTACTGAAATAAAAATTACAATACCAACAGAAATAAAAACACACTAATATGCATCCGTACACACATATTTTATTGTATTATTATTATTTTTATTATAATATTATTATTACTATCGTTCATTTTATCGCATAGATTGATAATCAATTAATGTTTATCATCAGAATTTATATATATACATACTAGAGATTTCTGACAAATCTAAATTCATAATTGACACCTCTGTTCGTAATTTATTTATCATGATCAATTATTAGGATCTTTTAGATTTCCTCTTATATGTAATTCACATATTGTAATATACAGACCATTCATAAGGTCAAAGTATTTAACAATTTCCTGAGTCAGATATCAGGTCATGGTACTATTTAGATAATTCTATCATCATAACATATACCCCATCTCACCCGGTCTTGCCGGAGAGGTAATCTCATCTCACCCGGTCTTGCCGGAGAGGTAATCATCATAGTATTTTCCACCCATAAACTTATTTCAAATCATGATCTTAAAAAGACATCATTTATTATAGTTTACATCAAGAAACAACGAAATTAGTATTCTCATGAGGAATCATATTCTAGAACCGAGTAGTATCAATAAACAAGAAATAACAGTGGCCAAGTGTTATTGCTTATTTGTCATACATGCACTGTTCTAGTCATTATCCTCACAGGATATCAATAACCATCACACTTTATTTATGCAAGCAATTGGTTTATCTCAAAGCTTCATATTAAGGCATAGCATTAAAAATTCTCTTGTACTTCTAGGTCTTATTCTAGTTTTCTTGGTTCACTTTTGTTGTTCATCCGAATGTTTATTTATCATAAACGAATATCTAGTACAATTATACAAACAGATTGATTAAAATGAAATATTGCGATTTATATATTTATTACAAACTAGAACTGAAATTCGAAATATATTATTGGTTATACATTCGTAACTTATTTTAGTCTAACTAGGTTATAAGAGTATTATGCTTAACATGCATTTTTTTTTATGTAAGGTTTATTCTATCTCTTTCTTCTTACTAGGTTGTTATCAATTGAACGAAGTTCTTTTAAAGTTTCTAGCTCGTAGGTAGCATGAGTGCTGGCACTGGTTTGACGATTCAACTATAAGTTAACATTTACTGCTGTAGTGGCTAACATGTAGAGATTTGCCCATTTTTCGTCTAATTTATTTTCCCAAGGTGGGTTACTGCCTATTTTCTGGTTTTCCTGAGACTTTTTCATATTCTCTTGACTTTTTCTAAGAATCCGACTTCTTTTACTAGGGGTAAGTGGATTTTCATAATGTGCTTTACGGACAAATATTCCCTCCTCAGTATCTACTAAATATCTTGAGGAATTTGTTTGAGATGAACTTCCTTTTCCTTTCGGTGAACTATCTAGTTTATGATAGATGTCCGAAATTCTTCTCTTACTCATACTGTAAACTAACAAATAGTTAATTAATATAAAACACATAATCACATATGTTATTTCCTAACACAGAATTAAAAATTTAAGTGTCAGCAGAACACTTCTTTGGCTTGAGCCAGTGGCTAGGCTCTGATACCACCTTCTGTCACAACCCCCGATCCCTGATCCCCGGGAACGGGCGGACGTGATCTCAGAGTTTTGGTGGTATCAGTTTTATTTAGTCTTGCAGCGGAATTTACATCAGGACCGTAGTTAGGAAATGTTTATCAGAGTAAAACCACCATATTTTATAATATTAAACAAATGGGATGAAACCCAAGTTCATAGTACACACGTTTTCATAGGAATAAATCCTATTTTATTTAATAAAAACATCTATTTTATTTTAGGTAACTTTATTGCCACTTTTCCAAGCCTTCAGTGCTGTCCAGCTGGCTTTTATTGGCTTCACACTAAGTTATCTGAAACACGTGTTTAAAACATTTTATCAGCAAGAAATACTGGTGAGTGAATCCCAGTTTAATCAAGTTTACATAAAAAGTCACAGTGACCAGTATTGAGAGCACATCCGCAATTATATTTGTTTCCAAAATATACCAATTAACATCAGTGGTACTGTCATACTCAACTTGTGGAAATGTTACTCCTTGACCAGGTGGTAACAAATTTTGTATACAAAACCCCAACATACCCACTATAATTGTATTCTTACAAATACTCAATATGGTTATTCGCATTGAAAGATATGTAAGGTTTTGTAAAACAGTTCACAAAAAGATTTACAAAAAGTGGATGAACTCACAAAAAGGTTTACACAAAAAGAAGGATTACTCACATTGCTATCTTAGATTTCGCGTGAGGGTTTCCTGGATATAATCTATAATTTATACAAATGTACATTGGTTAGTATCATAACCCTTTGAAATAATATTAATAATACCCTCCCCGAGACGGCATTCCAACAACTACGTCGGGCAGAACCACGACAGTTGTTACGGAACCCTAAATCAATCGGGCAGCGTAACTATTATGAAACTGGGGTTATAATACTTACAACGGAGCAGAACCTCGCTAATTAGGGGTATAATACCCGACTATAATCTCTACTACTTCAGAAATTCGTTTAGAAAGAAAGGAATGAACGATTGAAAGTGAAATCCGAAGCCTGCTATTTATAGTTGTGTAATCTCGTCCTGTCGCAGCCCGCGTAAGGTAAGGCTAACCTTTACGCGGCCCGCGCCAAACTTAGTCAACAGCATAGCTTAGTCCGGTCATCAAGTAGACTTGACACGATGTCGACACGTGTCGGCATCTGGTGTCTTCGCGTGTATAGGTTTCTCGCGGCCCGCGTCAACTATTGAAAACTCTTACGCGGCCCGCTTGAACTAAAGGTTTCAGCGGAGTTAACTTCAGTCTTAATACGGCCCGCGTGAACTTGGGGTGAGGTATTACGCGGCCCGCCTCAGCCCTATATTTCTTGTTTTTGATTTATTTTATATGTTATAATCTATTTAGGGCTCGGTTTTCACATACGGGGTGTAATATAAAACATATACGGGTATTTTAACCTACAACAGGGTGTCGGAAAATATTCGAGAGTGTCGGTTTTTCTTGAGGGTTGTTACATCTGCTGATAAACACCGAGACAGTTCAAGCAAAGGTCTACCAAAGAGAACCTCTGCTATAGACTAACAGATGATGCAGTTCAACAGAGAATGTTTAACATCAGTGCTTTAACAGACCATGACCAACAGATGATAATATAATAACAATAATATTCAAACTGTAGCAATTACATAACATATCATTAATCAAATCAACATGGGGAGATTGTATATACATAAACTCTAGGGTTTGTCTCGAGAGATTGTATATACATAACATACCATTAATCAAATCAACATGGGGACCAGTCAATCATGGAAGCAACATAATTTTCATCATAGACACTGAAGTATCATAAAACTGTGAATGAATATACCAAATCCGAAATTGTTAGACATTTTCATAAATCTAAAAACCATCATCGAAGCTGTAAAAAAATCTAAACACTGATACACTAAACACTGTTACATAAGAAAAACTGATACATAAATACTGACGTTTAATCCGCTGTAGATACTGAACCACTGCTGTTACTGAGCAGTGGTTTTCCTTTGGTTGATCAGGCCTTAGGTACATAAGTGCCTGTCTTTAACATCTTTATCATCAACAGTGGATAGGTCTCATCTGTCTTTAAGTCCATCAGTCTTTATAAGGAGCAGTGGTTAGTTATAACAGTCCTTAGCATGATCAGCTGTTATAACCACTGCATAACCCTTTGAGAGGAAGCAAGTGTCCGTCTATTCAATTGAGAGGAATCATTTAGCATTACATACCTGTTGAAAAATAGAATCAATAAATTTAGGGAAAATGGGTTTGAAAGATGATAACCCAACAGTGGAGGATCTCATTCGACAGCTCTGATAAATTCAATGGTATTCTCAAATAATGCTTCCTAGATTTTTGAAGACCAACAAAAATCGACAAATGTCCACTATGATGCTTCTTTGGACATTTGTCGGTCTTCAAAAATCTAGGAAGCATTATTTGAGAATACCCTTGAATTTATCGAAGCTGTAGAATGAGATCCTTAACTGTTGGGTTATCATCTTTCAACCCCATTTTCCCTAAATTTATCAATTCTGCTTTTCAGACCTCCCAAAGCCACCTATCCGCCTCCAAAGAGATCGACCAAGCTTGAAGCATAACCTGGATTTGCTGTCATTCCACCAGTTGAGTATTTAATCCCAATATACCAACTGAAAATCAATCTACTCATAATCACATAGTACACCAATGCAAGCATTTGAATAAACAATAACAAATCAAAGACAAAATCAAAAGCTACAAACATATCAAACAAATTTCATGTCATCATGATTTATTTTAAACACATATAAATCTATTTTTAAACACAAACATACATTACCTCTTCATCAATAAAGTTGAGATCCATTTTATAACCTTGATTACATTCGGAAGTTCGGCCAACGAACTCAAGACTTCCACACCAATAACAAATCCAGCAAGATCTACCTGAAGAACATTTAGCATACAAACCTTCAGTTTGTGATAAAAAGAAAAAATAAAAAAATTATCTATTTTTAAACTACCGTTGGTCTGTATAATATTCAAATCGATGTTAAACATGCCAAACATAAACAGACATCACCAACTTTTCTTATGTCATTGGGATTTCTCCTTTTACAAGCATCTGAATAAATAATAACAAATCAAAGACAAAATCAAAAGCTACAAACATATCAAAAAAATTTCATAGAATCATGAAAGAAATTAGGTCACAGATTGTTACCAGATTTAGCGAGAGAAGAATCGATGGAAGCATTGGAGAAGATGACGATTTGAAGAAACTTCAATCTGGAAAACATGTAACAAAGCTCAAGAAACCACGAAGAAGAAGAACTGATTTCAAAGTGTATTAACAATTACCAAAAGAATAACAATTACCTGATTTACATCCTCTTCTCTGTATCTACAGTTTTAGAGATAAAGAGCTGAGAGAGAGTGGACAGAGAGATTGAAATGGGTTTCTGAAATTATAATCGGGTTTGGATTTGGGTTTGAATTTATATTTGAGAGAGAGAAGAATTGAAGCTCTCGACATGAAATGCAAATTACATATCCCTATAAGGTTTAAATTTCAAATTACCCTCCCATTTTAATGAAACAGTAGTGGTTTGAATTTTGAATGAACATCAGTGGTTTGATAATTGAATGTGGGCCAGACCTTTGAAATTTGAAAGTGGGGCAGTGGTTTGATGGCAGATCTTTGAATTATGATGTCACTATTCTCCCTTTATGGCTGCCACCTCATCGTCGATGACATAAGAAAAGTCTTGTTGGACAACCTCTCCTGCTGACACATCAGCTTTTCTTATGTCATTGGGATTTCTCCTTTTATAGAAAGTATATATATATATATATGGAAATGGTAAAATAAGACCACCTTGAGTTATGAGAAAAATCACTTATTCCAAAAAAAAAATATAAAATATGTCGCATACAAAAATTTACATCAAGCGTAAACAAAATTTACATTAGGCGTAACTATTGACTCGACAGTTTTTTTTGTTATTTTTTACAGATGTATTTATAACATTTTCACTTATGTTTGTGCAAAAAATGGTGGCCGAACTCATGCGGGAAGTAGGAGTTTTCATGGTTCTCACAACTCGTGGTGGTTCTTAATTGAACTGAATCCTATATATATATGTGTGTGTGTGTGTGTGTGTGTGTGTGTGTACGTGGTTCTTTGTGGGGTTGTACTTTTCTCTTTGGCGGTGTTTTATTGCCGCAACCCCCGACCCCAAATTACCCGGGAACGGGCGGCCGCGGCCAGTTTCGGTGGTATCTGTTGTTTATCATTTTGGCAGCGGAACTTTCATCAGGATCGTAGTTAGGAAATATTTTATCAGAGTAAAATACCACGCTTTTATAATATTAACCACATGGGAACAATCCCAAGTTTCAAGTACACACATTTTCATAGGGATACACCCTATTTTATTTAATAAAACATCTCTTTATTTTAGGTAACTTTATTTTCCAAGCCTTCAGTGCTGTCCAGCTGGCTTCTAGTTGGCTTTCACATTTTGTTACCTGAAACGCGTTTAAAAACATTTTGTCAGTGGGAAATACAGGTGAGTTAATCTCAATTTAATTAAGACTTATAAAAACCATTGTACAGTATTGAGGGCGGTCGCGCAATTACATTTGTTTCCATCTATTCAATTACCACCCACGGTACTGTCAACCCGACTTGTGGTCATGTTACTCCTCGCAAGGTAGTAACAAATTTTGTATACAAAACCCCAACATACCGACGATAATTGTAGAATACAAATACTCAATAACTGTTTAATATATCATTAATTAAGTGAGGTTTTGTAAAAACAATTTGCAAAAAAGAGATTACTCACATTGCTGTCTTGGGTTTCCTTTAAGGGTTTCCTGGTGATTGTCTATAATTTACACAAATGCACACGCGTCAGTATAATAACCCAATATTTACATTAGTAATACCCTCCCCGAGACGGCATTCCAGCGACTACGTGGGCAGAACCACGACAGCCGTTACGGAACCCTGGATCAATTGGGCAGCGTATCTAATACGTAATCGGGATTATGATACTTACAACGAGGCAGAACTTCGTTATTTAGGGGGTATTATGCCCGAGAATAGCTTTATCTACATAGAAATTCGAGAGAGAAAGTTGAGAATGAGCGAGTTCGACTGAAGACTGAAGGCCTCTATTTATAGGTGACTTTTCGGCTTCCCTCGCGGCCCGCGGGAGACTACACAGGGGTCCTTCGCAGCCCGCGTAGTAGGTGTGTAGGGCTTAGCTTCGTCGATTCAACAATTTAGCTTCTCCGGGTGGCCTGCCACGTGGCGGGCTAAGGTTTCGCCTGGTGGCACTAGGTCGCGGCCAGCGTAGGAAGTAGCCAAAGGCTACGCACCCCGCGACAGCCCCTTGAAATTTGTTTTTCATTAAATTTAATGAAATTAAAGGTATTCGGGGTCCGTTTTCATATACGGGGGTATAATTTTGGACATATTGGGACATTTTAAAATATTTTAAGAGTGTTGGAATATTTTGGAGGGTTGTTATATCCTTCCCACCTTGTTTTAGAGCTCGTCCTTGAGATCTACTGGAATATGTATGGATATTTCCTTTGCATTTCTGATTCAAGCTCCCATGTATACTCTGGTCCTCTCTTGGAATCTCATTTTACTTTGACCAGAACTAATCTCTTGTGCTTGAGATTTTTAACTTTCCTGTCTTCAATCTGTAGAGGCTTTTCTACAAATGTTAGTTGTTTATTTACCTCTATATCCTTAAGAGGTACTACCAGTGATTCATCTGCTAAGCATTTCTTGAGATTAGATACATGAAACACATCATGTATTCCTGCCATTTCCTCTGGCAGTTGTAGTTGATAGGCTACATGTCCTATTCTTCTGATAATCTCAAAAGGGCCGACATACCTGGGACTTAGCTTTCCCCTCTTGATGAATCTTACTACTCCTTTCCAAGGAGAGACTTTTAATAATACTTTATCTCCTACTTGAAATTCCAACGGCTTTTGTCTGTTATCAGCATAACTCTTTTGTCGATCACGTGCTGTTTTCAGTCGTTCTTTGACTTGGATGATCTTGTCGGTCGTGTCTTGCACTATCTCAGGTCCTGATAGTTGCTTTTCTCCAATTTCTGCCCAACATACTGGGGTTCGGCATTTTCGTCCATAGAGTGCTTCGAATGGTGCAGCATTGATACTTGTGTGATAACTGTTATTATAAGAAAATTCTATCAATGGCAAGTGATCGTCCCAATTACCTCCGAAATCAATTACACAAGCTCTAAGCATGTCCTCCAGTGTCTGAATTGTCCTTTCGCTTTGTCCGTCTGTTTGAGGATGGTATGTTGTGCTTAGATTCAACTTGGTTCCCATTGCTTTTTGGAAACTTGTCCAGAAATGAGAGGTAAAACGACTATCTCTGTCAGAAACAATTGATAAAGGAATTCCATGCAATGAAACTATTTCATTTACATACAGTTTAGCTAATTGTTCCATACTGAATGTTTCCCTCATTGGTAGGAAATGAACTGACTTAGTTAGCCTGTCTACAATCACCCAGATTGTATCATTACCTTTTCTTGTTTTGGGTAGTTTGGTAACAAAATCCATTGTTATCAATTCCCACTTCCATACTGGCATTTCTAACTGCTGCAACAAACCTGAGGGTTTCTGATGTTCTGCTTTAACTTGTGAACAAGTTAGACACTTGGCAACATAAGCTGCTATATCTTTTTTCATTCCTATCCACCAGAAATTCTTTCTTAAGTCCTGATACATCTTATCACTTCCAGGATGCATCGTATATTTAGACTTATGGGCTTCTTCTAATATACAGTGGTGTAGGTTTCCTAATTTAGGTATCCATATTCTTTTCTTATGGAATCTCCAAATTCCATATGTCCCTTGTTCTAGTTCCTTAATAAATCCTTTCAACTTTTCAGTATCATCCTTGATTAATGATTCTTGTGCCTTCCTAATTTGTTCATTTAAATCTACTTGTAGATTCAGTTTAAGTGAACGTACTCTTTTTGGCTTTTCATGATACTTTCGACTTAAAGCATCAGCAACTACATTTGCTTTTCCCGTATGATACTGGATATTACAATCGTAATCACTAAGTATCTCCGTCCAACGTCTTTACCTCATATTTAATTCCTTTTGTTCGAAAACATACCTTAAACTCTTATGATCTGTAAAAATGGTAAACTTACTACCGTAAAGGTAATGTCTCCAAATTTTCAGGGAAAAAATTATAGCTCCTAATTCTAAATCATGGGTTGAATAATTCTCTTCATGATTCTTAAGTTGTCTAGATGCGTAAGCTATATAACCTTTTGACGTTGCATTAACACACATCCATAACCTAACTTAGAAGCGTCACAATAGACTACAAAGTCTTCAATTCCTTCTGGTAACGCTAATATGGATGCATTGGTTAATCGTTGCTTAAGAATTCTAAAGGCTTCTTCTTGTTTTGGTCCCCATTCAAACTTAACAGATTTACAGGTTAACTTAGTTAAGGGAATAACTATCTTAGAAAAATCTCAAATAAATCGTCTATAATAACCGGCCAGTCCTAAGAAACTTCTAATCTCAGTTGGTGATTAGGGGTTTTCCATTTGGTAATTGGCTCGATCTTGGTGGAATGTACATGAATTCCTTCATGATCGACTAAATGTCCAAGAAACTGTACCTGTTCTAACCAAAACTCGCACTTTGAAAACTTAGCATACAACTTTTCCTTCCTTAATAAACTTAGAAGTGCGTGCAAATGCTTTGCATGTTCCTCTTTACTCTTAGAGTAAATGAGAATATCATCTATAAAGACAATTATGAATTTATCCAAATATGGCTTACATATTCGGTTCATCATGTCCATAAATGCAGCTGGGGCATTGGTTAAACCAAATGGCATGACAGTAAATTCATAATGGCCATACCTTGTTCTGAATGCGGTCTTAGGAATGTCCTCTTCCTGTACATTTAATTGATGATATCCTGACCGTAAATCGATTTTTGAGAAAAATTGAGCTCCTTGCAATTGATCGAACAGATCGTTGATTCTTGGTAATGGGTACCGATTCTTAATCGTGACTTTGTTCAATTCGCGGTAGTCAATGCACATACGCATCGATACGTCCTTCTTTTTGACGAATAGGATTGGCGCTCCCCATGGCGATGAACTTGGCTGTATGAATCCTTTCTCCAACAATTCGTCTAGCTGTTTCTTCAGTTCCTGCATTTCTGCGGGTGCCAAACGATACAGTGCTTTGGCTATTGGTGTTGTTCCTGGTAGTAGGTGGATTCTGAATTCAAATTCCCTGTCTGGCGGTAATCCTGGTAATTCTTCTGGAAATACATCTGGAAACTGAGACACTACAGGAATATCTTTCAATTCTTTTCCTTTAGTTTTAGTGGTTATGGAAATAAAATACACCAATGATCCTTTTCTTATATAACTTGCTGTTTTCATCACATAGATGAATTTTGTGGATCTAGAGGGCTTATCTCCTTTAATTGTGATCTTTTCACCCCTTGGTGAATTTACTTGGATTGACTTTTGATCACATAAAATACTGGCCTTATTGGCTACTAACCAATCCATTCCTAATACTACATCAAATCATGCCAGATTCATTGGATAAAGGTTTGCATTAAACTTTTGGTTTAAAATTTCTATTCTTGCTCCCTGCAAGATTTCAGAAATCCTAACGGTTTCCCCAATTGCTGTCTCTACTAGACATTTTTGTGGGAGTTTAGTTAATGATTGATTGAGAAGTTTGCAAAAGGAAGTATTAATAAAACTTTGGTTCGCACCTGAGTCAAATAATACTTTAGTAAAAACACCATTAACTAAAAATGTACCGGTAATCACATCCGGAATCATCTTGGCTTCATCTGCAGTCAGAACAAATGCTCTAGCATTTTTAGTAGTCTTGTTGTTTGTGGCTGGAGCTAACTTTGGACAGTTCGGCTTAATGTGACCTTTTTCTCAACAGTTGAAGCGCATTCCATTATTAGGTTTCCTCCTGCAATCTTCTTCCTTGTGTCCTGGTATCTTGCAGAAATTGCAGTAAGTGGAGCATTTTACAGAATGCTTTTTCTTGCAGGCCTTGCAGTATGGTGCAGAGGTAGAACCTACATTTCTTCCACGGTTGGAATTTCCATAACGGAATTCTTGGGTAAGTTTTTGAGCTAGGTTTCTCCTTTGGTCTTCTTCTCGTGTACGTACTAATTCATCTGTCAAGGTATTTGCTAGTTCTACAGATTCTTCTATAGTTTAAGGTCTAGCTGCCTTGACTACATGCCTAATCTCACTGATTAATCCCCAGATGTAACGGGAGATTAAGACTGGTTCAGGTGATGCAAGGGTCGGTACTATTCTAGCATATTCAAAGAATAACATAGTGTAACCCTTACTATCCACTCCAGTCACTCTAAGGTTCAAGAACTTATTTTCTATCTGTTCTTTTTCATTGGGAGGGCATAATTTCCTTTCTACCGTGTTCTTAAATTCTTCCCATTCCATATTGTAAGTTCTGTCACTTCCCCTAGACTGGAGGATAGTGTTCCACCATTCTAAGGCTGAGTTCTTAAACAAATTAGAAGCAAACATTATCTTATCCTCTTCCGCACACTTGCTTATTTTTAAGACTGTCTCAGTCTTTTCTATCCTGCGTAGAGCTGCAATGGCCCCTTCATTGCCCGTGAAATCCATTGGTTTACAAGACCAAAATTCTTTATAAGAACAACCATAAGACATGGTTCTTCTTCTTTTAGGAATGGGCGCTTGAAGTATAGGTCCATTATTCACGCTGTTTTCTGGTTCGGTGGGTCGTTTACTATCACCGTTACTTTTATTATCAGCTTCCCTAACTGTTTGAAATATATGGCATCGCATCTATTATTCCTTGTGCCACTATGTGTTGGATGGCACTGTTATCCACTTGGTTTCCATTGTTATTGTTGTTCGGATTATCATTATTCAGGTTGTTGTCATTCTGGTTTTCCTAGTTCACTTCTGTTAGTGCATTACGTCTATTGACTTCGTCTTGTATCATGTAATAGGATAGATTAGAATAATCAGTGCACGAGGTTCGAGAAACGATGTTTAGAAGTTAAGGAGGTGATTTCGCTCATAGGTACATGTCCATAAAAGTGAAATCAGTAACATCAGATTTCGCTCATATGGCATGTACATATAAGCGAAACCTGTTCTAGTATAAATAGGTGCATTGTTTATTCATTTGGTACGGTTCTGAAAATTTGTAACGAAGTGCTGCCAAACTGTTCTCAGGATGTAATCAGTGTTAAATCAATACAGGAGGCATTATAATTAGTTTGAGCATCCGTTTCATTGATTCCGCCTTTGAATCGGATAAACAACTCTTCTGATTAACTCATTCGGGTTCAACAACGATCCTACAAGTGGTATCAGAGCTCAGGAGGAAGAGTTTAGCTCAATTGCATCAGATTTCTGTCTTCTACACCTTCTTTTTCAATCTGGACAAGATTTACCGGTCAAAATCAGATCAAAATTTCACAGTTTGTGTAAAATTGGAAATAGATAAACCCTTGAAAGTTTCACACCTAAATTCAAAGTAAAAATGGACAAAATTAGTCTTCGAACTGATTTTTCTCGAGTGAACAATGCCTGATTTCGCTCATAATACAGTCTGATTTCGCTTTTATGACACACTTGACTGTGATTTCGCTCATAGGCTACATCAGATTTCGCTCCTGGATCACATAAGTTGAGAGATTTCGCTCATAGATCACTCTAATTTTGCTTCAGTGTCATATAATCAGAGAATTCGCTCATATGAACATTCTGATTTCGCTCCAGTGACACATAATCTGCTATTTCGCTCCAAGAGTCCAAACTGGTTTCGCTTATACAGACACTAGGGTTTCGCTTATACAGACACTAGGGTTTCGCTCTTATGTCACAGTAACTTGGGTTTCGCTCTTATGATCATGCTGATTTCGCTCTTAGGGACATACATGGTCTAATTTCGCTCATTTGTCATTATCTGATTTCGCTCTTTTGTACAAGTGTTGTCCTGATTTCGCTTATAAGGACATACATTGTCCTGATTTTGCTCAAAGGGACAACTGCTATTTCGCTTATCAGTCAAAAGTCTGATTTCGTCCGAGTTTCATATTTCGCTCGAAAGTGAAAATTTTCGCGTCAAGATTATTTCACGACAATCGAGTGTCAGTGTATTTCAGATTACTTGATATTGTTTAAACTGATTGAGTTTGTTTGTTTGTTCTCAGGTGATTGAAGATGTCAAGCAACGGTGAAGAATTTTACAACACATTCTACAATGCATTCACTTCCGAATCGACAGATAGAAGATCTGAGATGAGAGAGATTTCGGAGAATTTAAAGTTTGAAAACATGTATGGAAGCCAACAGAAGCCACCGAAGCTAATGAAAGTTGAAGATTATAACTGGTGGAAAAACAGATTTGAGGGTTGGATAAAAGCTTTTGCTCCTGAAAGCTGGTTAAAACTGACAAATGGATACACTGAACCAGTAAAAGAGGGAGGAGAGTTAATAAATGCAAAAGATTTCTCAGACATAGATATAAAAAATGTTGTGGCTGAATATAAGATGATCACATTAATCAAACAGTCAGTGAGAGAGGATATTATCTCGTTACTTGAACAAGAGAAAACTTCAAAGAGTTTGTGGGAAGCGTTAGGGAGAAAGTGTGTAGGAAGTAATGAAATTGTTAAAAATAAAAAGAAATTGTTGCGTAAAGAGTTTGATCTTTTTAGTTGTATGAAAAATGAATCTGTTTGTAAAATGATCGAAAGATTTGGGCATCTGAAAATGGAGCTGGCCAGACATGAAATTTCATATTCTGAAGAGGATCTGGTGGATAAATTGTTTGATTCATTGCCAAATGATCAAGAGTGGCAATACTTCGCTCTAATGTTGAAAAATACAATCAAGACTGAAGATTTAAAAGTGGATTTGCTGATTAAAAGGCTTGAAAGCCATGAGTTGGAGATAAAAAGATCTAAAGTCAACAATCCGACTTATCAGCAAAATGTGGAGCTTTACTACCGAGGAAATGCACCACAGGCTGGATCTCCAAAAACAGCATTTTCTGCAGAAAGTTCAAGATCAGTAAACAATGAAAGTCTTCACAATGGTTTTCACAGTGGATCTTCTTCAACAACTTCTGATCAATCTGCTTCAAAGAATTTATTCCAGTGTAATATCGCAGTAGATTTGAAGAATGGGCAGAATTTCAGCGAAGAGTCGGCAAAACAACAGATGGTTTTCTTGGCGTCTGTACTTGAATCGTATGAAAGCCTCGTTGCAGGGAATATTGGCAATACCAACTTGACAAAAGAAGATTATGACCAATTAGACCCCGAGGAAATGGAACTAATGGATATAAGATGGTGCATGGCCAGTGCGGTTCGTCGGGCACAGCGGTTCATGGAGATTACGGGGAGAAAGTCAATTGGTGGACCATCTACTAAACTGGGATTTGATAAATCTAAGGTGACATGCTTCAAATGCAAACAAAGAGGTCACTTTAAACGCGAGTGCAGAAATGTGTATGCTGATGATGATTCTGCAAACCCGTTCAACGAAGATTATTACAAGAAAGCGATTTACCATCAGAACAAGTCTGAGCCACCAAGGTTGAAACAGCCTGAAGAAAAATCAAGGGCTCTTGCAGTTATATATGACGATGAAGGTTACGACTGGAGTCAGGTTTGCCCTGAAGAAGATGCAGTTGGATATGCATTTGTGGCTGATGCTGATCCAGATAGATGGTGGAAAGCAGATTATGCAAGATGGGAAATCAAAAAATTAAACGAACCATTCAAAGAAGCCCAGAGAGCAAAAAGATGGAATGAAGAGTTGGAATGTTACATGGATCCACAGGGTAATCCAGTTGCTGACCCATCAAAAGTGGATTTCGAAGTTGTAACAAATTTGATTCCAAGGCAAGCTACTTTCAACACACGAAGGTTATCTGATAAAGCATATCTGCCTGATTTGGAGAAGAAGATAAGAGAGGTTTGTGAAGCAAGTCTACCGAAGGTGGTAGAAATTAAGAAGAGAAAAGAAGAAGAATTGAAGAAGATGATTGAAGAAGTAAAGAATGTTGTGAAGATTGCTGCTGAAGAGGAACAGAAAGCTGAAGAAGAACAGAAGATAGAAGAAGCACAGAAAGAAGAAAAAGAGGAGAACAAAGAGCAAGATCAGAAAGCTGAGACAAAAGAACTGGTGCTGAAAGAGACTGAGGTAAGAAAATCTTCTGACTTGTCGAATGTTGAATTGGTTGATGAAAAAGAAAACAAGTGCAGGAATTGCATAGAAATGTGCAAAGTCTGTACTGAAAAAGAAGAAATAATAAAAGCAAAAGAAATTGAAGCAACAAAATTTGAAAATGTTTTCACAACAAAATGTAAAGAAATGATTGACAAAGAAGAAATTTTGAAACTAAAGGTTGAAAAGCTGACACAGAAGTGTGAAGGTCTTGAAAAGGATAATGATGTGTATAGACAAATGTGTTCAGCTAAATGTGTTGATTGTGTTGAAAAAGAATCTAAATTTCAAGATTTACAAAAACAGTATGATTCTTTAAAGTGGTCGAGTCAGAGAGTACAAGAAGCTTATGATACTTTGAAGAGCCAAGTCAAAAGTTTTGATCAAAGATTGTCAGAAACTTTAGTCACTAAAGAAATGTATGAAAGAAAATTTAAAGAAAAGCAAATTGAATTGAACAAATGTGTTGATGAAATTGCTAGTCTTAAACAAGTCTTGGCTGAAAAAGAAAAGGTTGTTACCAAACTTCAAAGTTATCATAACTCTTCATACATTCTCGAACGCATTTTCAACATCACACCAGATGACAAAGATACTGAAAATTGCAAAAAGGATATTGGTTCAGAATTTTATCAGGTACCACCACTATTGAGAAACAATTATACTTTTTATGATGAGGAAAAGGTGGCAAAGGGTTTGAACATAGCTGACCAGTTACCTGAAAGTATCGATATGAATTACTCCAAATCTGATGATGCTAATGATTCAGAGGTGGTAAGTAAGGTTGTTGAAAGCGTTTTGAAAGATGAGTCTACAAAAGGTAAGTCTGAATCACAGGATGAAGATGAAGGAAATTTTCATGATGGTTATCTGAAAAACACAAAATCCGAGAAAAATTTGGATGATGATTCAAAGGGATTGGTCTATACCATGATTGGATCGGACAAACTATTCTTAGATGTTGTATTCCCAATTCAGAATGTGATTTCAGAGAAGGTTGATAAAGTTTTCAAAATGGTTGAGATTGAGAAGTCAGAAATTTCAAAGTTTGCTGGTAAAGGTCACAAAGGTTCTTATAACAAACCTGGTTTTAAGAAGAAAAATATGAAGGCTTGTTTGGGTTATAAAAAGAAACAGAATCGAAAACAAAATGAAAAACAGGATTTGCAACAAAAAATGAATTTTGTTCAAGGAAAAAGTTTGAAAGAAGAGGAAAAACTCAAATTTGGACAGCAGTCTAATGAGGAGTTTGAGACTATGAAAAATAAACAACAACAGGCCAATGACGTTTCAAAGAAAGTGTGTTTTAAATGTGATCAGATTGGACATGTTGTTCGAAAGTGTCCAAATCCAAAGCCTGTTGATGTTGAAAAACAGAATTCTGAGGATGTGAAACCGAGGTCAACCAGATTTGATTCGAAACAAACTTGGAGGTACAATACAAACAAGTTTGCTTCAAATCAAAATTGGAAATCAAACCTGAACATGTTCGATTCAAGACAGACCTGGAATTATCACACACCCAGATTGAGAACAACACAAAGTTGGAGAACATCTGTTGATATGACAAAACATCAAGAGTTTTGGAAACCTAAAAATGTTGTTCAAGATCAAAAGGTTCAAAAAGAGACAAATTTTTACAAAAGAGGTACTCCGAAAGGTCAAGTGTGGAGTGCTAAGAAACAAGTAATGATGGTAAAAGATGAAAAAGTTGAAGTCAAAATTGAAAACGTTTTAAGTGACAAAGAGTTTCCAAAATTGAATGAAAATTATTGTGTTGAAATGCCTAAGGTCCAACAGACCTGGGCTAAATTGTTCAAATAATTGATAAAGTTTGAATGTGCAGGTGCTCAACAAAGCTGAAGATTGTGAGAATGGTAGTTGGGGCAGCCTGGCACAGGAAGAGGTTGCTGAACCCTGGTTTGGTTGAACAGGGAGTTTAGTTTGATTGTTTTCTGTATATAAATAAACAATATTTTCAAAACCCTAAAAACTTGAAAATTAAAAATAAAAAATATGTTTGTTTTTAATTTTTGTTTGAACACGGCTGAACAAACATGATTACTTTCTGCACTTTAAGCAGAAAATGGATGGCGAGACAAAGCTATCAGTATCGTGTTGTCAAATTTTTAATGATTTTGCATTTTAGGGGGAGAAAAATTGTCATTAGAAAATCCAAAAACATTTGAAAAATTTGAAAAAGTAAAAAACATGATAAAATTAAAAAAATTGAGTTTTTGCGTAAAAAGAGGAAATGATAGTACATCAGTAGACAGTTACAGTATGCTAAAGACTTGTAATGTTTTAAATAACGTTAAACAGTCTCACTAATGATATGCTGATAGGTTTTTATACATTTAGTAAACTTTTTCGGGATATAAACATAAATTCAAACTTGCTTATTTCGTGGGGAACACTACTTGGATATATAGGTAACCCCTGAAATCTTGTTTGAAGGACCCCTCTTTCTGAGATACTAGGTCTTTATACATAGTGATATCTGGGGTATTATCCCGGGACTTCTGATTTTGCGGAACCAATGGCCTAGTCCCCGGAGAATACTTTCCGCATTGCTTGAAACATAGCGCAGCCCTCAGCTAAAAAATGATGAAACATTGAAAAATGCTATTCATGGCAGTTGTAACAAAAAGATCCTCTAAAGGGGACACACCCAAAGTCGAACCGTCATCTCTCTGCTGAACGGAAGTTCTGACCTGAGCTCTCACGGTTTCGTACTATAATTTATTCCCCTTACAGATATCATCTAGGTATACTCACCTGTAAGACTGAATATTGGGATCTGGATACGGGAGTATATTCAAGAGGTGGGACACATGAATGAGTTTAAGTTCTTAAAACACCTAATTCGTATCCTGAATCAGTTGAAATTTGTATGAAAATTTAAGTGGATCAGTATATCGACAATCTAAGTGAATTGTTTAATTCTTAATGTGTAACTAAGCTCAATGGTACTTGTGACTTGTCATAAACTGATATGATCCTCTGACGCATACTCAAACAAAAATATTGTCTGTAAATATGTTTGTACATATTTCTTTACTGCTTTATGTTTTCAGAAAATTCAAAAAGATTTTGATTTCTGCTTTATTTTCGACAACTGATATTTGAGATGCTGAGTTTCAAAATCTAAGTAAGCTGATCGTGTTTCTGAAAACAAAACAAGTTCATTAATTTGAAACTTGAAGTTTTAAAATCAAAAATTAAAAACAGTTTGTGATATCTCCAAGGTCATTAAATTGGACTTGGATGATTAACTGTGGGGGATTTGGATGCTTATATTGTTATAGAGCTAGTTTCTGATACGATTCGATGAAACTGCCAAATTTATGAGAAGTGATTTTGAGGAGATTGAATTGTTAGATTACATTATCTAGAAGTTTAAAATGTTGTTACTTATAGTTGTATGAGTGATTGCAGGAAAAGTCCAGACTACGATCCCTAGAGCAGAGTCTAAGGGGGAGTCTGAAGACAAGCTGAAAGTTAGGAGGAGCTTGTAGCTGGAAAGCTATGTGTCGATCCCTAAAAGCACGGAAGCTTGACGAAAGGGGGAGCCTGCTGATGATAAAGCTGTTGATGATAGAGCCAGTGATGAGATCCTGGTGTAAGAGTCAAAGTGTGAAGCAGATCAAGAGAGTGATGGATGCTTACAATGTTATAATCTGAATGAGGATGCAGAATGATCAAGACTGAAGAAGGTGTCATGATGAAGATTAGTCACTGAAGACTTCGTCAATATCCGAGGGGGAGTCTGTTAGTGCATTACGTCTATTGACTTCGTCTTGTATCATGTAATAGGATAGATTAGAATAATCAGTGCACGAGGTTCGAGAAACGATGTTTAGAAGTTAAGGAGGTGATTTCGCTCATAGGTACATGTCCATAAAAGCGAAATCAGTAACATCAGATTTCGCTCATATGGCATGTACATATAAGCGAAACCTGTTCTAGTATAAATAGGTGCATTGTTTATTCATTTGGTACGGTTCTGAAAATTGTAACGAAGTGCTGCCAAACTGTTCTCAGGTTGTAATCAGTGTTAAATCAATACAAGAGGCATTATAATTAGTTTGAGCATCCGTTTCATTGATTCCGCCTTTGAATCGGATAAACAACTCTTCTGATTGACTCATTCGGGTTCAACAACGATCCTACAACTTCGTTGTCCATTTGGATTTTAAACATTTACCACGTATTAATATCACAAGATAATGTCTTAATACAATCAATCACATAACACGCATATTGATAAAAAAACGTCGAGCATTACGACTTACTCTTTCTTATATAATATGCATCTAATACAAACTGAAACTGAAATACAAAGTTACAATACTATTAGGCATCACTAACCACGAGGTGGTCTATACTACGGTAGATTTTGTTTTCTTTCAAACATATATACATATTATATATTATTATATTATTATTATTACTACTTCCATCATCCTTTCACTGATATGGGTTCATCCAGAACTCCATATTACGCTCATCGTACTTCCAGACGAGTCGTTCTTCTACCTGCCTCATCCTCTCGCTACTTTCTAAAATTTCTTCTCCGAAAGTTCAGAGCTCTTGCACCTTCTCTGCACTCATTGGGGTTGCAGGTTCTGGTACTGGGTTTGGGAACTGGGGCATGCGTTCCTAGTACAGGTAAGGATTCTCTAGTATTTCCCTGATGTATTGGTCATTATCTAGAGGGTCCAGACCTGGGTAGGCTGCTAGGTTTGGCATAAGTATGTCTTCTGGTATTGGGTAGTGTTGCTGGCAATCCCTATGGTCATCTAACCACGGGTCGTAGTCTGGGTCTAAGGGATTGGGCGCTGGTATCCTAGGTATCTCTATTGGGTCAAATTCGTTCATTGTGATTTGGTTTTCTGGGTTGTTTTCAATTTCCATTGGCTGTGTTGGAAATAGTGGTAATGGTTGGGGTGCTACTAGTTGCTCAAGGTTAGGGTCAGCTGCTGTGGTTGCTAAGATATGGAATTTTCCTAAACTCCTATTAAGCAGGTCCTGAGCGTGAGCATCTGTTTCTCTTTTAATGGCGGCTAAAGCTCCCTGATGTTGTAAGTTTTAAATTCTCTTCCTACGCTCATGTGCTCCCCTACTGAACCATCCTCTCTTTTTAGGAGGGAATGGCTCTTCAGACTGAGCCTTAAACACGAATATCCTGTCTTCATTGTCAGCTGAATACCCTGAGAGGGCAAGCTGTGAAGAGGTTGTCACACCCCCAAAATCCACAAGCGGAGTATCACCGCAGGAGGCGTGACTGACCAGGATCCAAGCCACCAATCATGTTGAACTCATAACAATTATTCCAAATAAAACTTTCATTTATTATTGAGGTGTTACAAAACATTATTTAACGTTCAGCGGAAGCATAATACGTTAATTAAGAAATTCATAAACCAAGTGTGTGAAAGCCATTAAGTTCGTCTCGCTTTTCCATGTATCTCGACCCATGACCACTCCAGCTTCCCAGACAGCAAGTTCCAATAATATGCACCTAAAGGCCTGCAAGGCATGTAACAACGAATCAACAACAAAGTTGAGCGAGTTCACAGTTGGTTGTGTAGTTTAAAGTTGTTTCAAAACCATAAGCTCATTCGAAAACCAGTAGTTAATCAGTTCCTTGTTTCCCAAACCATATCCATAACCAGTGGGGGCTTCCCCATTTGAACCACTAGACCGTTACCATATCGACTACTGACGAAAGTAAGTTGTGCCCTAAGTCAATGTCTATCATCATTGACTGTTTGCCATGATCCATTAGTACACGCCCGTCTGACCGGCACGGTGTGAGGTTTGTCAAACCTAATAGCGCTATTAACTAATGACCCGTTCGCCATCGGCCTCGGCGATTAAGTCGATATAAAATGAGGGACTTAATGATAGAGTTTTGTCTAGTAAGTTAAGGTTGTTGTCCTACCCAAGGAGGACGAACGTACGTATTCTACCCAAGGAGAATACGCGGGATTAATATTGGCATCCTACCCATGGAGGATGGCGGTACATATCCTACCCAAGGAGGATATGTAGGTTCCGTTTTAATTCATTAACCAATTCCCAACCACCGGGAATCCCATGCCTTAGAAAGTGTGTGAACTCACCTTTGATTTACTTGGTAGAATTAATTACCCGTTTTAACACAAGTGGTCAACCAGTTTGCATACAATTCCAGCACATATCATTCCACATGAAATCATCAGATAGTGCACAAAATACAAGTAGCGGCATTCATTATCCGAACACTAGCCTAATCAGATAATCATGTCGTATGGCAATTCACTACCATGCACGGTCCCAAACATGAAGCCCAATAAGTTAAACAACTTATTTACAAGTGTATGACCCAACGGCCCAAGACGACTTAGCGGCCCACAATAACTAAGATAAAATATAACACAATGTTTACTAAAATTATCGACCCAAAATAGTTAATATGCAACTCGAATACTACCCAAATTATGCTACCCAAGTACCCTTCGGGTATTATCAAGTATGTGCGGCCCATAATTACCAAGTCCAAATTAACTATTAAAGTCCATAACACAACCTCATTATCAACCGACTATCAGGCACTTAGAATCATGCATTAATAGTTTAAACCAAATAACAAAACTCAATACAATCCATCCCTTGTTTCAAAACAATCGCCCCAACCGGTTTCATTATTATCCATTTACTACGTAACATATGATCATGCAATTATCCTAAACTAGTATTATCATTTAATCATAGCAATTTACATAATAACTAATCATCATCAGTAACTTTTAAATCAAAACCAATCACAACATGTTCTTCCTTTTTATTGTTACAACTCTAAGCAATACATCCCACTTAACATGCCAGCCCAAGTAGCAAGTGGTTCAATTGTGTTACCCAGCCCAAGTACTTAACCCCCGAATACCAGTCCACCAAATATGTGCGGCTGTCCCCCAATTATTCGTAGCCCAAATTCAATGTTTACATCCTTTTTATTACGTAACCATAACCCCCATCTATCCCATTATCAATTCTCAAGATCATGTTCAACATAATTAACATCAGTACAATTTAACATCAACACCTAACATTCAGTTGGCTCGCAAGTCATAACTCATTAACGCCTAGATTAAATCACGACATTCGCTTAAGAGTATAACAAATTTATTTGTGATGATTAACAATTTATTATGCTCATCGAAGTTTCTAACTCATATGATCCTAACATAATTTAGCATGACAGCACATGTTCAATATGACATAAGTTCTTCACGTTCATAAACATACCAACATCTTATAAATCAAAATCATACAAAACACAATCATAAATTAATGGCTAGAATAGATAGGGATTTACTAACCAATAGCCTTGATGGAATAAAGTGATGTATCGAGGGGGGGGGGGGTTTCTCCTGCCGCACGCAACTAGAAGGAGGTAGGGTTTTGTTTTGGATTTTGTGATACACTAAGACATATTACGTACACATATAATAAGGGGGAAAGGTGTTGGGCCGAGGAGTAACATGCAACATTTAACAAAGAATTAGGCCATCTAACAAAGAACGGGGCCGGTAACATTTAACAAAGAATTGGCCCACCTACACAATTAGGTAACATTTAACAAGGTTATCATTTAACAAGGTTAACATTTAATAAGGTTAACATACGTTTAGGTTTAAGCTTAACGAAGCGGTACTAGCACAGAATATTCAACGCATCCGAAAGGGATAAATAGAAGTTAAGATCACGAGCTAAAACATCACCAACCGTGAGAGTTCGGGTCGTCACATCATCCCCAACTTGAAAGAATTTTCGTCCCAAAATTTGACAAGTAGTTACTGAGGAAGCTAGTTAGGTTACGTGGTTTCCTGGGGTGTCACATCATTCCCCTGTTGGTTTGGAATTTCGTCCCGAAATTCCGCAGTAGCTTCAACCTCAGTAGTGGTTTCATTGTTCTCCAACAACTGGGGATATTTGTGTTTCATTTGTTCTTCTCGTTCCCAGGTAAACTCTGGGCCACGAAGGGAGTTCCAACGAACTCAAGCAATAGGTATCCTGGGGCGTTTGAGAATCTTGACCTCTCGGTCCAAGATTTCTAATGGCTCTTCGACAAATCGCCACTGATCGTCGATGGTGAGCTCCTTGAAAGGAACTATGAGAGTTTCATTTGACAGACACTTCTTCAGATTCGACACATGGAATACGTTGTGTACTCCACTGAGTTCTTTGGGTAGATTCAATCTGTAGGCCACCTTGCCAATTCTCTCCATGATTCTGAAAGGTTCAACCTATCGAGGGTTGAGTTTGCCTCGTTTACCAAAACGAACTACACCTTTCCAAGGTGAGACTTTAAGTAGTACTCGATCCCTAACCTAGAACTTGAGTAGTTTCATGCGCTTATCAGCGTAGCTTTTCTGATGGTCACGAGCTGCCACCATTCGTTGGCGTACCTGAGAAATCTTCCCTGTTGTGCCTACAACGAGTTCTGGGCCCGTGATTTGGCTATTTCCAACTTCGAACGGAGCAGCCTGGATGCTGGTGGAGTAACTGTTGATATACGAAAACACCACTAAAGGTAGATGCTGCTCCCAGCCGTTACTGAAGTCAAATACACATGCTCGAAGCATATCTTCAAGAGTTTGGATGGTGCGTTCAGTCTGCCTATCCGTCTGTGGATGATATGCTGTGCTCATGTCTAAACGTGAGCCAAAGGATTTGTTCATCGCTTGCCACAAATCAGATGCAAATCGTGGGTCGCGATCAGAGATAATGGAGGTTGGCACCCCGAGCCTAGCAAGCAACCACTTCTTCAGCTAGTTGACTGCAAGTATAGAAAACTTATCTGTTTCCTTGATGGCTAGAAAGTGTGCTGGTTACGTGAGACAATCAACGATCATCCAGGTGATATTGTTTTCGTTGCGAGTTCTAGGTTACCCAGTGACAAAATCCATGGCAGTTTGTTCTCGTTTCCATATAGGTGTTTCTGGTTGCTAACACTTCACCTTGACTTTCCCACAAGTCAAACATCATTCCCATACCTAGCTAGGTGGGCCTTCATGCCCGATTACCAGTACATGGTTTATAAATCCTAATGCCTCTCATCAAAACCCAGACGACTAGAATATCGAAGACGGTGTGCTTTGCTCAACACGAGTTCCCTACAGTTGCCGTATAATGAGACCCACATTCGCTCCATGAGGTAACGAGTATCGTCCGACCTGTCAAAGGTTGCTTCTCCATGCCCCGCATGGGTTCAACTTGAAAATACTCTTCCTTCAGTTCTCCAGTTTGAACAGAGCGAGTCTGATCAGGTAAGTTGGAGTCGATAGTGAGCTGCAGAGCTCGTGTACATTCAGGTTTCACAGTCGTATACACTCAGAAGTTCCATCCAGCGATGTCATTGCATGCTTCAACTCTTTCGAACATCGATACACGGGAGGCCCTTGTGATCGGTCTAGGTAATGCCTTTGGTACCGTCCAAGTAATGCCTCCAATTTACATCCGAGAACCACGGTTCCCACCGCAGGTTATGTATCGTGCAGTTCCTCTTCATAATTTCATTACGTAAGTCATCACCTTCTCATGTTGCATCAGCGTGTGACTGGGACTTTGATTCAAACCATCAAGGTATACTACTAAATCATCAGTACTTTCGGATAAAGACGATGCTCAGTGTATTGCAGGGTTGCTATTCGAAAGCTGAAAAGACATCCTCCTGTTTCGTCTTTCACGAACACAGCACCGTGCTGTGCTAAAGAAATTTAAGCGGTGTGATCTTCGAAAATCCCGTGATGAATCAGCGATAGTACCTAGTGAAACCAAGGAATTGCTGCATCCCCGAAGGAGAGTTTGGTGTCGACCAGTTTCTAAACAAGATGCATCTTAGCGAGATCCACGTGTATTCCCACTCCGTTGGTTACATGATCAAAATGCTTTTCTCGAATCTAGATGTGACATTTCACACGTAATGGCTCCTCCCACAGAAGCGCTGAAATAGGATACATATGCCACCCATAGTGTTCCTTTCCCATGGTCATGATTCAGACGTCATCAACAAATACGGTCGGTTCATGTGATCCCTGAAGCTGCTGGTGTGTTGATCAACTCAATGATCCTGGTGTACAAAGTTGAAATAGCTGCATTGCGTTCGACATGCTGTTCTAAGAGCATTCTCCTCTTGGACTTCCATCTGATGATAATTCGTTCACTAGCCAATCCTCGAATGGAAGCTTGTTCCTCGCAACTGGTTGACGGGTTGTCAATACATGGTCGAGGTAAACGGTTCTTGACTGTCCCCTTGTTGAGTTCTTGATAGTCAGCACACATACGAAAAGGCTTCTCTTCATGGGTATAGCGAGGGCTCCTTAAAGCGAAAACTCCTGTCCATCAATTCCTGTAGTTGGTTAAACAGTCCCTGCAACCCTCCTGGCGCAAGACGGTAAAGAGTACGAGTAGTTAGAACTGCCTCTGGTGCGAGGTCAAACTGAGTTCCTACCTAACCGTTGTAGAGATAATCCTGGAAGTTCCTCGGGCAGCACATGGAGGGTAATCACGAACAACTGGTGGATCCTGGATCCCCTTTTTCCTAACCTTACGTCTATAACATTTGTTAACATAGCGGGGTAATCTCTCCATAGACACTCCTGGCTTTCCTTGCTGAAACGACGCTAAGCGTTGCGCCACTCTGACGTGTTAGAACAGATAACAATCCTCCACGAAGGAGGGGAATACGCAAAATCGTCTCCTCACAGGGTACATCTATCAAGAACAGCAGAAGGAAGGTCGATGTCGAACACTTGTTCCACAAGGTCGAGTTTGCTTCCCAACGATCATATGAGGTTTCCATTGTCCTGCCATCAGCCGATTCCACAACAGGTTGGGTTTCAAGAAACATCAGGGTTATATAGAACAGAGACGAAGTGATTCGTTACCTAGACGTGTATGACACCATGTCATTACAACCCTAGCGTTGCCCACGTCAATCCTAAATGCCCTTCCATGAGCATCATTTCCAGTGTTGCTGTTTTCATTACAAGGATTTCAAGTACTGTTGTTGTTCCTTTGGTCGTTGTCCCCTTAACTTAACCACGGCCAATCCACGATGTAGGCACCTTTAATTCCATACTGTAGGCTAGGGTTACAAATACCTTGTTGTCGCTGTGACTGCTCCTAATGTCGTTGCTCGAAATGAAGCCCTACGGTTCTTCACCATCCAGGTCCATCTTTTCACATTGAGCCACGTCCTAAAGTGCTACTCATTGTGCTAGCAGTTACACATTCCACATTATAGTCGATTGTCATTGCTTATGTCCTGAGTGATTCGTAAGAGTTGACTCCCATGAGTCGCTGACAGGGGTTAAGGATTCGATTGAAGCCAATTTACTGGTGCTCGTTGCCGGTAATCAGGGTCAGCAAAGTACTACGCTCATCCTCCTATTCATCGATGTTGCAAGTTGTTTGAGTAATACACGATCTGTTACGAGGGTATTGTAGAAGTGATCACACTTCGGAGTCTAAGATGTCAATACATGAGTTCCAGCAAACGAAGAGGAGTAAGAAAGGTATCGATCAATCATCCGATGCTACGACATCCAACTCAGGGATGTTCAGGTAATACTCGATAGCATCGAGATTCGAAAGGATCCATAGAGGAACGAAAAGTTCACGTTCGAGTAGGGGACAATCACTGCTATGACCCCTATAGGTTTGTTATGTTTCACATAGGTCAAATAACGGAACGGAACCCCCCTTTTTTTCACTTGTTAAGCCTCACTGGGACCCGCATGCACCCCACATTATTATTATGTGTGCACCCACAATAATATTGCGATTTGCATGCTCATCTCAGCTCCTCTTAACTCATGTCAAATGGTTCCTCAAGCTCGAGTAGCAACCAAAGCGCATCACGAAGCGTATGTCATGAATGTTTAGGGAAATACCACCCTATCAGTTACATAACACATGCAAGTAATACATGAATTCACACTGTTGTACTAAACGTGCAATCACATGCGATATCATATGCAAGTGTTCACTAGTTATGCAGTACAATGAGTATACGAGAGACGAACCTTGCAATCTGGAGCTGAGTGTCATGGTCGTATTCACGTTTTTAGAACTGTTCGGTTATAGTCTGGTTTTACAAAAACGTTTTCCCTTTTTTAAAACCAAGTTCACTATAACCAATGGCTCTGATACCAATCTATCTCACCCCCAAAATCCACAAGCGGAGTATCACCGCAGGAGGCGTGACTGACCAGGATCCAAGCCACCAATCATGTTGAACTCATAACAATTATTCCAAATAAAACTTTCATTTATTATTGAGGTGTTACAAAACATTATTTAACGTTCAGCGGAAGCATAATACGTTAATTAAGAAATTCATAAACCAAGTGTGTGAAAGCCATTAAGTTCGTCTCGCTTTTCCATGTATCTCGACCCATGACCACTCCAGCTTCCCAGACAGCAAGTTCCAATAATATGCACCTAAAGGCCTGCAAGGCATGTAACAACGAATCAACAACAAAGTTGAGCGAGTTCACAGTTGGTTGTGTAGTTTAAAGTTGTTTCAAAACCATAAGCTCATTCGAAAACCAGTAGTTAATCAGTTCCTTGTTTCCCAAACCATATCCATAACCAGTGGGGGCTTCCCCATGTGAACCACTAGTCCGTTACCATATCGACTACTGACGAAAGTAAGTTGTGCCCTAAGTCAATGTCTATCATCATTGACTGTTTGCCATGATCCATTAGTACACGCCCGTCTGACCGGCACGGTGTGAGGTTTGTCAAACCTAATAGCGCTATTAACTAATGACCCGTTCGCCATCGGCCTCGGCGATTAAGTCGATATAAAATGAGGGACTTAATGATAGAGTTTTGTCTAGTAAGTTAAGGTTGTTGTCCTACCCAAGGAGGACGAACGTACGTATTCTACCCAAGGAGAATACGCAGGATTAATATTGGCATCCTACCCATGGAGGATGGCGGTACATATCCTACCCAAGGAGGATATGTAGGTTTCGTTTTAATTCATTAACCCATTCCCAACCACCGGGAATCCCATGCCTTAGAAAGTGTGTGAACTCACCTTTGATTTGCTCGGTAGAATTAATTACTCGTTTTAACACAAGTGGTCAACCAAACCCTATGATATTTGCACGTAATAGTTAGTTTGCATACAATTCCCGCACATATCATTCCACATGAAATCATCAGATAGTGCACAAAATACAATTAGCGGCATTCATTATCCGAACACTAGCCTAATCAGATAATCATGTCGTATGGCAATTCACTACCATGCACGGTCCCAAACATGAAGCCCAATAAGTTAAACAGCTTATTTACAAGTGTATGACCCAACGGCCCAAGATGACTTAGCGGCCCACAATAACTAAGATAAAATATAACACAATGTTTACTAAAATTATCGACCCAAAATAGTTAATATGCAACTCGAATACTACCCAAATTATGTTACCCAAGTACCCTTCGGGTATTATCAAGTATGTGCGGCCCATAATTACCAAGTCCAAATTAACTATTAAAGTCCATAACACAACCTCATTATCAACCGACTATCAGGCACTTAGAATCATGCATTAATAGTTTAAACCAAATAACAAAACACAATACAATCCATCCCTTGTTTCAAAACAATCGCCCCAACCAGTTTCATTATTATCCATTTACTACGTAACATATGATCATGCAATTATCCTAAACTAGTATTATCATTTAATCATAGCAATTTACATAATAACTAATCATCATCAGTAACTTTTAAATCAAAACCAATCACAACATGTTCTTCCTTTTTATTGTTACAACTCTAAGCAATACATCCCACTTAACATGCCAGCCCAAGTAGCAAGTGGTTCAATTGTGTTACCCAGCCCAAGTACTTAACCCCTGAATACCAGTCCACCAAATATGTGCGGCTGTCCCCCAATTATTCGTAGCCCAAATTCAATGTTTACATCCTTTTTATTACGTAACCATAACCCCCATCTATCCCATTATCAATTCTCAAGATCATGTTCAACATAATTAACATCAGTACAATTTAACATCAACACCTAACATTCAGTCGGCTCGCAAGTCATAACTCATTAACGCCTAGATTAAATCACGAAATTCGCTTAAGAGTATAACAGATTTATTTGTGATGATTAACAATTTATTATGCTCATCGAAGTTTCTAACTCATATGATCCTAACATAATCTAGCATGGCAGCACGTGTTCAATATGACATAAGTTCTTCACGTTCATAAACATACCAACATCTTATAAATCAAAATCATACAAAACACAATCATAAATTAATGGCTAGCATAGATAGGGATTTACTAACCAATAGCCTTGATGGAATAAAGTGATGTATCGAGGGGGGGGGGGGGGTTTCTCCTGCCGCACGCAACTAGAAGGAGGTAGGGTTTTGTTTTGGATTTTGTGATACACTAAGACATATTACGTACACATATAATAAGGGGGAAAGGTGTTGGGCCGAGGAGTAACATGCAACATTTAACAAAGAATTGGGCCATCTAACAAATAATTGGGCCGGTAACATTTAACAAAGAATTGGCCCACCTACACAATTAGGTAACATTTAACAAGGTTATCATTTAACAAGGTTAACATTTAATAAGGTTAACATACGTTTAGGTTTAAGCTTAACGAAGCGGTACTAGCACAGAATATTCAACGCATCCGAAAGGGATAAATAGAAGTTAAGATCACGAGCTAAAACATCACCAACCGTGAGAGTTCGGGTCGTCACATCATCCCCAACTTGAAAGAAATTTCGTCCCGAAATTTGACAAGTAGTTACTGAGGAAGCTAGTTAGGTTACGTGGTTTCCTGGTTTTCCTGGGGTGTCACAGAGGTGCCTTCACTTCTAGGTGAGCTGGACAACTGACGATAGATGTTGGATGGTCCTTGTAAACTAACAAATAGTCAAATAACACACAACAATAAAATACAGATATGCACATATTTCCGTAATTTATTTCCTAACATTTTGAATAATATCTTGGTGTCAGCAGAACACTTCTGTGGCTGAATCAGTGGTTTAGCTCTGATACCACCTTCTGTCGTGACCCTCGCCCCATAATTACCCGGGAACGGGCGACCGCGGCCAGTTTCGGTGGTATCTGTTGTTTATCATTTTGGCAGCGGAACTTTCATCAGGATCGCAATTAGGAAATATTTTATCAGTGTAAAATACCACGCTTTTATAATATTAACCACATGGGAAAAATCTCAAGTTTCAAGTACACACATTTTCATAGAGATACACCCTATTTTGTTTAATAAAACATCTCTTTATTTTAGGTAACTTTATTGCCACTTTTCCAAGCCTTCAGTGCTGTCCAGCTGACTTCTAGTTGGCTTTCACATTTTGTTACCTGAAACGCGTTTAAAAACATTTTGTCAGCAGGAAATACTGGTGAGTTAATCTCAATTTAATTAAGACTTATAAAAACCATTGTACAGTATTGAGGGCGGTCGCGCAATTACATTTGTTTCCATCTATTCAATTACCACCCACGGTACTGTCAACCCGACTTTTGGTCATGTTACTCCTCGCAAGGTAGTAACAAATTTTGTATACAAAACCCCAACATACCGATGATAATTGTAGAATACAAATACTCAATCACTGTTTAATATATCATTAATTAAGTGAGGTTTTGTAAAAACAATTTGCAAAAAGGAGATTACTCACATTGCTGTCTTAGGTTTCCTTTAAGGGTTTCCTGGTGATTATCTATAATTTACACAAATGCACACACGTTAGTATAATAACCCAATATTTACATTAGTACTACCCTCCCCGAGACGGCATTCCAACGACTACGTCAGGCAGAACCACGACAGCCGTTACGGAACCCTGGATCAATCGGGCAGCGTATCTAATACGTAATCGGGGTTATGATACTTACAACGGGGCAGAACTTCGTTATTTAGGGGGGTATTATGCCCGAGAATAGCTTTATCTATATAGAAATTCGAGAGAGAAAGTTGAGAATGAGCGAGTTCGACTGAAGACTGAAGGCCTCTATTTATAGGTGACCTTTCGACTTCCCTCGCGGCCCGCGTAGACTACACAGGGGTCCTTCGCGGCCCGCGTAGTAGGTGTGTAGGCCTTAGCTTCATCAATTCAACAATTTAGCTTCTCCGGGTGGCCTGCCACGTGGCGGGCTAAGGTTTTGCCTGGTGGCACTAGGTCGCAGCCCGCATATGAAGTAGCCAAAGGCTACGCGCCCCGTGACAGCCCCTTAAAATTTGTTTTTCATTAAATTTAATAAAATTAAAGGTATTCGGGGTCCGTTTTCGCATACGGGGTATAATTTAGGACATATAGGGACATTTTAAAATATTTTAGGGGTGTCGGAATATTTTGGAGGGTTGTTATATTTATGCATTTGGGTGTTCTACAATAGACTTTGGTTTGCCATGTTTCATTTGGTGCCAGGTGTAAACAATCCACAGCACAACCCCAACATAAAGTTTTAGCATTGTGTTGATGTACTCTTAGCTATATGGTTTTTTTTATGCATTTGGTTGTTGTACTTGTCTACTGTTTTGTTGTGCATTTGTTGGGTTTAAATGGTCGTGTCCTCATTTTGCCCCTTCTTTTAGTTATGCCCTTGCCTTACCAAAGCTTTTTCGTCCACCCTGCTTGTCGTAGTAGCTCCGCCGCTACGCATCGCCGGTCCGGCGATCCGTTGCTGACAACTTTCTTTTTCCTGACACTTTCTATGGTAAGCGTGAGGTAATGTAAGATGTCTTCGGTTAAACCTTTAGGGTTTTCAAGACAAACATGCCTTTAATGTTGTACAGTTTACTTACTTTGTTCCTTTTTCGGGTTGCGTGTTGGATGTAATCCGGTAGTCGGATGTTTTTTGGGCTTTACTCTTGGATTGCGATTGATGTGATGTCAGGTTTAGTTTCTCTTACATCTGGGCATACTTCTGTGGGTCTGTTTGATTAGACGACGATGGGTCTATTCTCATTAGAGAACCGATATGCATGTAGCGCTTTTGGTATTTTTGTGATGTTTTTGTTTTAAGTTTGTTTTATGATGTTTGCGACCATCAAGATAGTTTGGTACCACGTTTTTGGAGGTTGTAGATGTTTATGTTTTTTGGATATTTTTTAGCAGCTTTAGAAGCTCCCCCTATTTTTTGGGGTTTCCTTGCTTCGATGACGATGAGGATACTCTCATCCGAAGACCGTTTGGCATGCCTTAATGTGTGTTTTTTAAGTGGTACAATTGATGGAATTTGGAATTTGTAAGCTGCTAATTGATGTTTCGAGTGTCTTTGAAGATGGGCATGACTTCATCTGAGTTACCTGCATGATTGCTAATCCTTCGGTTTGCATACAACATGTCTATTGCAACTGTGAACGTGTTTTGTCATATGACGTGGCAACTTTTG
>JARYGA010035896.1:0-12671 GCA_030545235.1 Helianthus tuberosus | reverse complement strand
ACAACTATTAATTTGTTAAGAGTTTACAAAAGTATCATGTAAAAATAAACCATTGCCCCACTACTCAAATTTGCCTATAAATAGTTGTTGTTTGTCCATTATAATCGTCCTCAATTTTATGATTGATAGAACTAATACAATATCAAAGTCATGAGGCACGATGATGAGACCAGGATAAGTTCAGTTTACGAAAATACTTTCGCATGTCACAATTTTTAAACAAACTTCCGAATCAATTTCCTTTATTTTAATTTTTATGGTGGGCAACGTGAATCCGTTCACATCAAACCCTTTGGGGTTCCACCACCATGCAAAAATGGTTGTTATGCACTGGATTATATAAAGATGTTTTGTTGTACTATGGACGACGTCCATTGCTGCTTCGTTAATAAAGACGAGTGTAATCGACAATGTCAAACATCACCCCTTTGTTGTGCCAAATAAATATTATTGATATTATGATCCTAGAATCATCTTGAAATAAAGACAATAATATATACTTAATCAATATATAGTTATTTGACAACACATAAATGATATTCTCTTATAGTATGTGTAAAAAGATTTACCATGAAACAAGGATAAATTTGGTGAAGCCTATCGGGAAGGCTAATTGCATCAATTTAAGTACACACGTTCATTTATGAGAAAAGTGGTTAAGTTAAATGCATTATTGGACTAAGTTAGATGCAACGTTCTAATGGGGGACCAGTCCTTGCATATCTAGACCAAAAAAATTGGATTCACTGCTTGTAATCAAAATGTTGGTGCATAATGTCTAATGTCTGTGTCATTTGTTTTGAGTCTATGTAATGTATGGTAGAGCATTCGTGTCGTTTTAGTTTGTGTTTTGTATCTTAATGTTGGAGCACATGTGATAATGTGTTGGGCCACGTGAAGTGCATCATGTGATGCTCAAGTGTTATGCGCAGGCTATGATGTGTTGGTAGGTCTTAATGTCTATAAATGGAGTTGTGATGCGTGAGTTAGACATAACTTCACACAAAGAGCTTTTTATAGGAGTCATTTTGAGTCGAACCCCTACCAAAATTTCACCAGATAATACAAAACGTTTATTTACCTTGTTTGTGCCAATTTCACACACAATTCAGAGGATTCCGCACTTTGGGTTATGACAAAAGTAGATATTGGTGTTCGTCGACGTCTAATCAACTCAACGTGAACAAGATAAATTATGGGAATATTGTGACAACATGTACTCTCGTGTCGAGAGAAGGGTATTTTAGTAATACGTGCGCGTATTAATAATTTACTATTATTATTATTGATATTATTATTACTATTACTATTGTTAACCCGTTATAAATTTGAGTGTTATGATAAGCGGGTCGGTCTGTTAAACGTAACACCCGAAACATTACGGATCCATTCGCATGAGCCCAAGCCCAACCCAACATACATAAATCAAAACCCTAGCCTATTTATACATCCTATTCATCTACCCCCCTTCTATTTTAAAAACCCTAAATAGAAAAAGACATCAGCCGCAAATGTCGGATTCCCCTTTCCCTCTCATCTCTGCCTTTCCGGTGACCGGAGCCGCATCTCCGGCGACTTCCGACACCCCTCCTTCTCGACTGATGACATTCGTCGCAAACCCCTCTTCATTATACACCTTGAAACACGTCTATCTACACACCATTAACCCCCCCCCCCCATCACACACATACAAGATGAGAGAGAGAGAGAGAGTAGCAGAGAGAGATACAAATGGAACGGAGAAGGTTGAAGAGCCGTAACGGCGGCCCAAACTGGCAGCAGCGGTGGTGTAGCAGCGTTGGGCCCCGACGTCAACAGTTGTGGCGGCCATGTTATGAGGGACGATTGTGTGCACTTCGGCTCCGATTTGAGTCCCAACAGAAGCTTCGTTACTCTCCATGGGGCTCTCTCGATCGGTATTAGGGGTTGTAGCGGAGTTGGTGGTGGCGGAGCCGACGACAGCGGCGGCTGCCGGAACTCCGGCTCGTGCACAACAACCATGGCAGCGAGCAGTCCCTCTTGTCTCTAAGTCTCAGTCAGTGAGGTGTTGTCTTTGAATGCTTGTTAAATATGTGTTGTTCTGCTTTGATGACGGTAATTGTTGATCATAGAGCTTTATTGGTAAACCCCCTTTCATGATTTGGACATAGGTTTGATAAACTGCTTTGAATAAGAGGAATGTGTAATGTGCATAGTTGTAATTTGTGGCCAGTAGTATGTTTAGTGGCCACTACTATTATGTTTGTTTGAAGTTCTATGTGACTATGTCAATAGTATGTTGTGGTTAAAATTAGTGTTCATTGCAAATCCTAGTTAGAAACTCAGGTGTGTTGGCTGTTTTATACTAAGGTTTGTTTTTGGGGGATTAACTGATGCTACACAATGATATTTGAAGTTGTTTTATGCTAAATGATAATACATAAGGGTGTTCATGATATATAGGTCATGTGTATGCATATTCCTATTTTCGTAAGAATGTATGTTATGTGTTAATGAACATGTGATTCTTGTGAAATGATTCTTGACCGTTTCGAGCGATGGGTTATGCTATTGTTATGGTTATAAGGTGGTGGCTAGTCATACATGTTAGTATGTTCGGATGAAACAAGGATAGGAAATATTGTGTTAGATCTATTTTGAATAAGGGATGAAAACCTTGATGAACGGTTGAATGTTCTAAAGATATTTGAAATAATATGCCATTGATCTGAATTGTGAGTGCACGATACATGAAAACATGTTAGTGAAATTTGATTGGATGGCACTGATCTGGATAAGGGTTCTAGAAACATCTGCACAGTTTGCGAGTCGAGACCATACGGTTGCGACTCGAGACCATCGATTGACAACTCGAAACCAGACATCATGCTCCAGGAGTCGAGACCAGCTTGGTTACGACTCGAGATCTCCTGATCTCGACTCGAGACCTCTACGGTTGCGACTCAAATGCTCACAACTCGAGACCAGCTGATTTCGACTTGGAATCCAGTGGTTGCGACTCGAGACCTCATAGTCTCGAGTCGAGACTATCCGGTTTCTACTGGACTGCTTGACTCCGTTATTGGGCCGCACTATGTGATAAACCTGTTTCAGACTGTGTGTTATTTTCCACTTCTTAACTGGACTTTGTGCGACTGCTATTTAATCGTTCATGCTGGTATGATACGTGTTACTGTTACAATTACTGTACATTATGCAAAGTGTGTGTATTATATGAAATGTGGATTTACGTGCTATATATTAGATACGTGTAAATTATACGTGACATTTCTTGCATGCGAACCTATTAAATATTTAATAACCATAATAGGGTATGGTTGACCAACGTAACACGAGTAAATTGTCAACCGAGCAAAGCAAAGTTGAGTTCACTACTTTTTACTTAAAGCATGCATTCCCGGTGGTTGGGAAATGGAACGAAACACATTTCCTGGTTTGGGATTGCTTACTATCTCCTTGTGCGGGATACGGTATTTCTATCTCCTTGTGTGGGATACGGGTAACAACGCTATCCCCTTGTGAGGGATACAAACTACTTTTCCCCCCCTTATGCGGGACTCTTAGTTAATTACTGTTTGTACGGAAATGCAACGAGCAACACTAAACGAAACTCTATCACTCAAGTCCCTACTACGTAATACCGATTAATCGCCGGGGCTAGGCGAACGAGTTATTAGTTGATAGCGCTATTTAGGTTCGACCAGCCTCACACCGACCCTTGTTACTGGGAACGGGCGTGAACTAATAGACTCAGGCAAACCGTCAATGATGATAGAACATTGACAAACGGGGCACTGCGGAAACGTACGGTTAAGTAAGTATTCGGTATTGGAAAAACAGTTTAGTTGCTCACTTATGGGGTAGCTCCCCATGGCATGTATAAACGGATAAATTAACTGGTTAAAACAAGTTTTTGGAAATAAAAACTGGAAAACTCTAAACTCGTGAACTCGCCAACGTTATGTTGACACTCTACTTCATGCTTTGCAGGTTGCTCGCTAACAACTTTGGACGAACGTTGCAATCGGATGGAGTGCGTGGTTTGTAAGCTCTTAACCAATAAACTTGTGGTTTTAAATTACGATATGTTCTAATTTCCCTTCCGCTGCAAACTAGAACCATGTTTTATGAAATTTTAAATTAGGTTGCTAATTATGCTAATGTTTATAGCAATAACTAATCCGTTCAAAATAATTAGTGGCTAAGATCCTGGTCGTCACATGCCTCGCGGTAATATTCCGCGTGTGGATTTTGAGGGTGTGACAGATTGGTATCAGAGCGATTGGTTATAGCGAACTAGGTTTTAAATATAAAATATTTTGGTTTGAGAAATAAAATATTGTTATATATGAAAACCAGACTATAACCGTTCTTTCATGAAAACCACAACGACACCACACTCCGGATTGCAAGGTTCGTCGACCTCAGATGCTCACCTGGTAATGGTAGGCTAACGGCATTTACTTGTGCATAACTTATGTGTGTAAACCCACATGTGTGTATGTGTGTCATTAGCATTTATATATGTTAGTATGTGTGCGTATATTTAGTAATTAACACCGTGGATCATACGAAGGCTAGGCTAGCATGTTACGCGTTAAACAGGAGCGAGTCCTCCTAAACCTGGTTTGAAACCACGATACACTAACGGCAAGGAACCAGTTATTCCAAGCCCTTGTCCATGTATTTCTTGGTATCATCCCTGGACTGTAAACCGACGCGAGGGACATATATTCGAAAGACTTGCCCAGGAAAGGTCTACTACGAAGCACATAGAGAGGTTATGAGAACGAATCGACGAAGGGGAGCCACCCCTATATCATGGGATATTAGAAGGAACGACGACGTCATTCGCATCCTTTTTACTTGCGTATTTCTTTTCCCAACTTAAGTAGTGAGACTTGTTCCCTCATACGACTGATCACCTAGATTCTTGAAGCATTCTAGTAAGTCTACACCTTTCGGGTTTCTGTTTGCACGTCTCGAACACGAAAAGCATGCGTGGTGTATGCTTCTCGTTGAAGTGCCAGTAATCGTATCACCTTTCCATCGACCACGGAGTTATTTCTCCCTAATTCCTCGTTACATGGTAAATCCTTATTCAAGTTCAACCTTATACCTTAGCACGCCCCAAAACCTAGCAAAGTGATATCTTTCTTACAAACCAGCGTATTTGAAGGCGTGACAAGACGAAAATACGAGCCATTAAACCTACCGACGAGTACGGTGACCTAGATGCTTACCTTAACCTTTATTCGCCAGAACCGTTATTCTTTGACGACTTTTCTGATTCTGTGGATCCTTTCGCTAGCTTTTGTACGAATTCGCGCTTCTTGCTCAGGATGGTATCCTCGCTTCAATCGTTTCTTTATCACGACATCCACGTTTCTTCGAATAGAAACCTTGACCAGATCTCTCTTCAGTTTGGTGAAATCAACAAACTCGACCTTTAGTCAACAAACTTTTTAGCCCTTGAAATTTAACATCGTGTTACTTCAATCATACTTTCTCGAAAACCTGTTTTCGCAGTTTCACATTGAAACCCCCTCAACGACGCAAGCGCTACTCTGAACTCATTCACACGACTTAGAACCATCCACTCGAACTTGGTTTCTTACCAATTTGAGGAATCACATCCTGCCAGACATCTTAGTAGATCCTAAAACCTACAGACCTGCACGACGACTGTCCTTCTCTAGCTACTTCATTTTTGTGCTAAGCACATTGACGTAGCACCCCTTATCAGCAAGCAACATTCTTTAATTACAACTGCATACAACGTGTGTACGACCAGCTACCTCATCGACATCAGATGAATCGTTATTTGCCGATCCCAAAGCCTCATGTTTTGCCTCAAGTTTGAACGCATCGATTGCGACTATCCTTCTTGCAATATCTCGCTACTCGTGTTATGTTTTACGGATTCCATGATCTTTATTCTATTCTACTCTATACAAATCTCCGTTTGGACGAACTACTTCCTACAAATGTAACTCGTTGGAGCAACGAGCCAAGGATACCCCGGGGGTAACGGGTATCGCAAGCACTGTTCTTCAAACTCGATACGGTTTACACCTAGTTACGACACTCGAATTTATTCCATCCTGTCAAAATTCGACGTCTGTTTCTTTCGACGACATCTGAAGCTACTCCGAAAACCGGAGGTAGTCCGAATGACTCCTCCGCTTTACCCTGGTACTTCTACGACTCAAACCGCCTGCGTTAAGTTTTCAACGCGCAACTTTTAACGTCGCGAAGCCCGCTCTCCTCGATCGCATACGCAACCCCTCACGATTTAAACTCGAAAGAGCGTCACCTAGCATTCGAGAGATGCTTAAGTATCCGCAACTCCAGCAATTGGAAGAAGATCTACGCGGTGCTTCTATCTTATTCCATCCTATCTAAGGCATTGATGAAATGTCTGCTAGTAACGACACGCAACCAAGGAAACCGATAAGTTTTCGAACTTGCAACCATCTACTTGGTAGAAGTAGATACTAGCCACGGGATGCCAACTTCTCTTATATCTGATCGTAACCCACATTTTGCATCCGATTCCTCGCAGAGCTGTGCACAAAGACTTTTGGCTCACAGTTAGGCATGAGCACCACTTATCGCCCGCAAACTGATGGTCAGGCCAAACGCACCATCCGAACACTCAAAGGCATGCTGAGAACACGTGTTATCGTCCTTGGATACGAGTGACACTTCTCTTTTGTAGAATTCTCTTCCAACAACTGCTACCGCACTAGCATTCAGGCAACACCATTTTGAGGCATTGCACGGACGTAGATGCCGGTCACCTCTGTGTCGGGCGAAAGCCAAAATTACCGGCCTAGAACTTGCACATGACACAACAGCTAGGATTGCCCAGAATAGATAACGCATGGTGGCAGCTCCAGACCGTCAGAAAGGCTACGCGAATAGGCGTTAGAAACCTCTAGAATTCCTAGTCGGAGACCGGGTTGTACTTAAAGTCTCACCCTGGAAGGGTGCGGTTTGTTTTGGTATATAAGGCAAGCTTGATCCATGATACATCGGACCATTTGAAATTACTGAGAGGATCGGTAAGGTAGCATACTGGCTAAGCCTGCCTGAAGAGCTGAATGCGGACGCAACGTTTTTCACGTGCCTAATCCAAAGAAGTTCCTGTCAAATGAAACATTCGTCGTCCTTTACAGGAACTCATGATCAGCAACAAACTACGCTTCGTTGAGAAACCAGTTGAGATCAAGGATCTAGAAATCAAAACTCTCAAGCGTGGTATAATATGCCAACAGACCGAGTTCGTTGGGTCTCGCGCTGTGGCCCAGAGCTTCCCTGGGAACGGGAAAATCAGATGATGTGCATGTATCCCCAGTTGTTTACAAACATTACTTCCAGCACTGAGGCTACCGCTAGATTTCGGGAAGAAATTTCAAACCAACAGGGGGCGATGTGACGCCCTACGAAAACGTTTAAACACACTAGCTTGTCAGTGGCTGCGTGCTAAATTTCGGGACGAAATTTCTTGAACTTGGGGATAATGTGACACTTTGGGTCTTCCTGTACGTTTCTTGGATGCTATAAATAATTTTGTGAAATCCTATACTAAGTGGAATACGTACGAACTCTGTGGATCTTGTGCTACGTGATTTTCGTGCTATGTGATTTTATGTGCTATGTGGCTTACATATTCATTTTGTGAACTTTCGTGAACTACGTGTATTTCTGTATAACAATAAGGTTATTAACGAATCGTATATCTTAGCTTAAATTTTGATGACGAAATTCCAGTAACATGGGGAGAATGTGACAACCTGTACTCTCGTGTCGAGAGAAGGGTATTTTAGTAATACGTGCGCGTATTAATAATTTGCTATTATTATTATTGATATTATTATTACTATTACTATTGTTAACAGTTATAAATTTGAGTGTTATGATAAGCGGGTCGGTCAGTTAAACGTAACACCCGAAACATTACGGATCCATTCTCTGCCTTTCCGGTGACCGGAGCCGCATCTCCGGTGACTTCCGACACCCCTCCTTCTCGACTGATGACCTTCGTCGCACACCCCTCTTCATCATACACCTTGAAACCCGTCTATCTACACATCATTAACCCCCCATCACACACATAGAGGATGAGAGAGAGAGAGTAGCAGAGAGAGATACAGATGGAACGGAGAAGGATGAAGAGCCGTAACGGCGCCCAAACTGGCAGCAGCGGTGGTGTAGCAGCGTTGGGCCCCGACGTCAACAGTTGTGGCCACGTTATGAGGGACGATTGTGTGCACTTCGGCTCCGATTTGAGTCCCAACAGAAGCTTCGTTACTCGCCAAGGGGCTTTCTCGATCGGTATTAGGGGTTGCAGCAGAGTTGGTGGTGGCGGAGCCGACGACAGCGGCGGTTGCCGGAACTCCGGCTCGTTCACAACAACCATGGCAGCGAGCAGTCCCTCTTGTCTCTAAGTCTCGGTCAGTGAGGTGTTGTCTTTGAATGCTTGTTAAATATGTGTTGTTCTGCTTTGATGACGGTAATTGTTGATCATAGAGCTTTATTGGTAAACCCCCTTTCATGATTTGGACATAGGTTTGATAAACTGCTTTGAATAAGAGGAATGTGTAATGTGCATAGTTGTAATTTGTGGCCAGTAGTATGTTTAGTGGCCACTACTATTATGTTTGTTTGAAGTTCTATGTGACTATGTCAATAGTATGTTGTGGTTAAAATTAGTGTTCATTGCAAATCCTAATTAGAAACTCAGGTGTGTTGGCTGTTTTATACTAAGGTTTGTTTTTGGGGGATTAACTGATGCTACACAATGATATTTTAAGTTGTTTTATGCTAAATGATAGTACATAAGGGTGTTCATGATATATAGGTCATGTGTATGCATATTCCTATTTTCGTAAGAATGTATGTTATGTGTTAATGAACATGTGATTCTTGTGAAATGATTCTTGACCGTTTCGAGCGATGGGTTATGCTATTGTTATGGTTATAAGGTGGTGGCTAGTCATACATGTTAGTATGTTCGGATGAAACAAGGATAGGAAATATTGTGTTAGATCTATTTTGAATAAGGGATGAAAACCTTGATGAACGGTTGAATGTTCTAAAGATATTTGAAATAATATGCCATTGATCTGAATTGTGAGTGCACGATACATGAAAACATGTTAGTGAAATTTGATTGGATGGCACTGATCTGGATAAGGGTTCTCTAAACATCTGCACAGTTTGCGAGTCGAGACCATACGGTTGACACTCGAGACCATCGATTGACAACTCGAAACCAGACATCATGCTCCAGGAGTCGAGACCAGCTTGGTTACGACTCGAGATATCCTGATCTCAACTCGAGACCTCTACGGTTGTGACTCAAATGCTCACAACTCGAGACCAGCTGATTTCGACTTGGAATCCAGTGGTTGCGACTCGAGACCTCATAGTCTCGAGTCGAGACTATCCGGTTTTGACTGGACTGCTTGACTCCGTTATTAGGCCGCACTATGTGATAAACCTGTTTCGGACTGTGTGTTATTTTCCACTGCATAACCGGACTTTGTGCGACTGCTATTTAATCGTTCATGCTGGTATGATACGTGTTACTGTTACAATTACTGTACATTATGCAAAGTGTGTGTATTATATGAAATGTGGATTTACGTGCTACATGTTAGATACGTGTAAATTATACGTGACATTTCTTGCATGCGAACCTAATAAATATTTAACAACCATAATAGGGTATAGTTGACCAACGTAACACGAGTAAATTGTCAACCGAGCAAAGCAAAGGTGAGTTCACTACTTTTTACTTAAAGCATGCGTTCCCGGTGGTTGGGAAACGGAACGAAACACTTTTCCTGGTTTGGGATTGCTTACTATCTCCTTGTGCGGGATACGGTATTTCTATCTCCTTGTGTGGGATACGGGTAACAACGCTATCCCCTTGTGAGGGATACAAACTACTTTTCTCCCCCTTATGCGGGACTCTTAGTTAATTACTATTTGTACGGAAATGCAACGAGCAACACTAAACGAAACTCTATCACTCAAGTCCCTACTACGTAATACCGATTAATCGTCGGGGCCAGGCTAACGGGTTATTAGTTGATAGCGCTATTTAGGTTCGACCAGCCTCACACCGACCCTTGTTACTGGGAACGGGCGTGAACTAATAGACTCAGGCAAACCGTCAATGATGATAGAACATTGACAAACAGGGCACTGAGGAAACGTACGGTTAAGTAAGTATTCGGTATTGGAAAAACAGTTTAGTCGCTCACTTATGGGGTAGCTCCTCATGGCATGTATTATCACACCCTCAAAATCCACACGCGGAGTATTACCGCAAGGCATGCGACGACCAGGATCTTAGCCACTAATTATTTTGAACGGATTAGTTATTGTTATAAACAATAGCATAATTAGTGACCTAATTTAAATTTTTCAAAACATAGTTTAAGTTCACAGCGGGAAGGGAAAGTAGAACATATCGTAATTTAAAACCACAAGTTTGTTATCATGAAACTTACAAACCACGTACTCCATCCGATTCCAACGTCCGTCCTAAACTGTATCGAGCAACCTGCAAAGCATGCAGTAGAGTGTCAACATAACGTTGGCGAGTTCACGTGTTTGTAGTTTTTCAGTTTTAATTCCAAAAACTTGTTTTAACCAGTTAATTTATCCGTTTATACATGCCATGGGGAGCTACCCCATAAGTGAGCGACTAAACTGTTTTTCCAATACCGAATACTTACTTAACCGTACGTTTCCGCAGTGCCCCGTTTGTCAATGTTCTATCGTCATTGACGGTTTGCCTGAGTCTATTAGTTCATGCCCGTACCCAGTAACAAGGGTCGGTGTGAGGCTGGTCGAACCTAAATAGCGCTATCAACTAATAACCCGTTCGCCTAGCCCCGGCGACTAATCGGTATTAAGTAGTAGGGACTTGAGTGATAGAGTTTCGTTTAGTGTTGCTCGTTGCATTTCCGTACAAACAGTAATTAACTAATAGTCCCGCATAAGGGGAGAAAAGTAGTTTGTATCCCTCACAAGGGGATAGCGTTGTTAAATATTTATTATGGTTATTAAATATTTATTAGGTCCGTGTGCAAGTAATGTCACGTACAACTACACGCATCAATCGTATAGCACGTAAGTCACACTAGCATAGTAGCATATACGTTATTGGGCCTATCCTAGCATACAAACAGTTCAATAGTAACAGTTAAACATTAACAGTAGCACATAGTCCAAAACATCAGTTTGTGCGGCCCAATAACTAAGTAGAGTAGTCCAGTCGAAACCAGGTGGTCTCGACTCGAGAACAAGTGGTCTCAAGTCGCAACCACGAGTTCCTGAATCAAAACCAGATGGTTTCAAGCTATGCATACATGAGTCGGAACCTCGGGGTCTCAAGTCAGATCTCGAGTCGAGATCAGGAGATCTCGAGTCGAGATCAGGATATCTCGAGTCGCAACCAAGCTGGTCTCGAGTCCCTGATATGCATGCCCTAGTCTCGAGTCAGATCTTGAGTGAAACGGCTGCTGGGTCGAAACCACTGATGGATCCAATGGTTTCGACTTACAAACACTGTGGGATCTTTCAAGAACCTTATCCATTTGTACGATCCAATCACATTTATTTAACATGTTTATTCTACTGTACACTTACCAAAACAGATCAAATCTACACATTTCAAATATTTTCATAAACAATTCATCATGAAAAGAACATACAGATCAACAGCATCATATTCTCTAAACAGTTTATCATATGATTCTTGTCATCATGCCTAACTATATTTCACCAATCACACTTGGATCATTCATTATTACTAATAATACTTCTATCTAATCACTATACCATCAGTTTCATCAATAATTCTATTAAATCACATATCATTTTAGTCAAAAATCACCCAACTATGCCATGTGGAAATCATTGGTTCCACAATGTTAAATCACTGTTTCACCAACAATTCTCATGTAACCAGTTTCATCAATTAATTTGTCATCATTTATTCTTAAAATATCACAGCATCTTCCCCCCTTTAATTATTCTAACAATATCACAAGTGTGCATGACCAGATTGTACCCTGGGCTTGCGCAGTTGTACACTCAAATGAAAAACCCAGCATCAAAACATTGTGAATCACCATTTATCATCTAAGAATCATCTTTCTAATAGCACAACCGCATCATCATCATTTAACACCCTAAACGCATAACAGAGACTATCTTCTTTAACACTAAAAACAGTTAACAAATTCACATATCGGACAACAGTCTATCATTTTCGTCTTTATACTATTTCAGCAACAGTTTATCATCATCACCATCAGACACGGAAGGAAAAAGGAAACATATATTTTCAGTTTCATTTACACCAAACAATTAGAAATAATGCACATGATCAAGAACCACAAAAGTTGCAACACAATACGTATACTAACCAGAGGATTCCGGGTGTTCACTGCCGCCGTCCCTTTTGCTGATGTTTACCCGTCGGAGCCTAACCACAGCCAACATCACAATGCCGCCGCCGTTGCCGAGGGTTTCCCTTCGCAGCCGCCACTTTCAGACCACGACCCGAGACCAGCATTCCCTCGTTATTGTGACAACCCGCACTCTTGATGTCAAGAAAAAGGGCATTTTGGTAACACGCGCAATTA